>JAODAL010014949.1:0-85568 GCA_025379985.1 Phyllomedusa bahiana | reverse complement strand
CATTGCCAGCTTTTTGGCCTTGGAAAATTGCCTTTCCGTCTGGTGGACACAAGGGGTTCCGCCACGCAGGCCCTTTGCCTGCCCCCAATACCAGATGCCGAGCAGGCATTTCTTTGCCAGAAAAGCCGTCCCTGCCCTGGCCAGCCACGTATCATCTAAAATTTCAAGCGCGTTGTCTGCATCTGTGGCCGGAAAAGTCCATCTGACCACCGAAAACATGGACTATAAGCACGGCCAAGGCCGCTATATCTCTTGACAGCTCACTGGTTGGCTGGGTGGATGTCTCTGGGGTGACGGTGGCTCTCAGGCTCGCGCACGCTCTTCAAAACCGCAGCAATGGTGCAGGACTTTGTCCCCCAAGGTCCTCTGGTGGCATCACGTGCCCAGAGAAACCAAGCCGTTTTGAAATTAAATTGTCTTGGAGACCGTCCCCACACAGGTCAGGAGCTGTGGACGGCTCTCCGCAACGAGCCCGAGCGCGGGCTGGGTGACAAGAACCTTTTTGCCAGGAAAAGGTGGTATGCGATAACGGGCGAAATCTGCTGGCCGCCCTAAGATGGGTAGGCTGGAGCACACCCTTCCCTGCACATGTCATGAACGGGTCGTCCAAAATTTCTAAAGACTACCCGGGTCTGGACTGCCTGCTAAGAAGGCTCGAGGTCTAGTTCGCACTTCCGCCGTTCGCAACCCTGCTTCGTCCCGCCTGGCTGCGTTGCAGCGTCAGCTGGGCCCTCCCCGTCAACCTCTCATTGTTTGACGTGGCAACACCTGGAATTCCACCCTCCACATGCTCCAGCGATTGTGGCAGCACGCAATGCCATTAAACGCAGTACGAAGTGACACATGGCCTGACAAGCAGCGGTGCGACCTCAGGGTGTTGAGCCACCGAGAGGGAAGGCAGGTGAAAGAGCTCTGCACCATCCTTGCCAGTTTTGAAGAAGCCACCAAAATGGTCATGCGGACAATGCCCTTGTCACATGAGCATTGTGGTGATCTTAGTTCTGGAACGATCTTTGGGACACCTGAAAACAACAGGTCCCGCCGCGACGGAGGAGGAGACGGACACAGATGCGGACCACGGAGCCTTTCCTCCCGTCAAATCCACAAGGCCCGACATTTTCCCACAATTTTTCATCGGTCTTCATTAGGCAGTGGTTCGGGGTCCAGAGCTAGTGAAAAGGTGGCGCACAGCTCTCAGGGTGCATCATCTCAGGCAAGTCGGGCTGTGTTGAAGCTGTGCCGGAGCAGCGGAGGAGGAGGGGTATTCCTAGAAAACCGATCTTACCGACGTCCCTGCCTTGGAAAGAGGTTGGCGCGAATTTGAGGCGGAGGAGGAAGATGAGGGAAAATCAGTTTGCTAGTGCCCCTCGACCCCAGAGGCTTGGGAAATCAAGGCTCCATCTCTCAACATGAGTGCTTGGGTGCCCATTTCCTCCAACATGATCCTCGCATTAAGGGCCAAACAAAATGAACAACAGTTACTGGGTGGCCACCCTCCTGGATCCCCGGTACAAAACAAAACTCAGCACTTTCCTTCCACCCACCCAAATAGAGATAAAATGCAGGAAATGGAGACCTGCTGATTGATCAACTGGAGACATCTGTTGCGTCTGCTTCACGTTCTTCAAATGTCACGGTGGAACAACTCCAGCGACGTGACAGCAGTAGAGTGCCAAGTAGCCCTACGGCAGCAGCACAGGCAAGGTGGCAGACCTAATGGGTGACCTCTGGCAAAACTTTATTTTCCACCTCACCAACGCATGCAATGCAGGGCACACATACAACACCCAGAGACCACTTAAGATCATGGTGCACGACTATCTGCGTATCAACACCGATGTTTTTTGATGTGTTCCGTACCCAATAGACTTCTTGGTATCCAAAATGGACGATTGGCCTAGTCTGTGCTCGCCACGCCATAGAGGTGTTTGTCCTGCCCAGCAGCCAGCGTCATATCTGAGCGGACCTCACACAGCTGGAGGAGTCAGTTACAGACAAACGCATCCGGCGTTCACAGATAATGTGGATCGTTTGACTTTCAACAGATGAATCAGGCAATGGATCTCTTATGATGTTGTGTCCCGCGCAATGCCGATGTCACCGATTAGTTGCTGGTCTACTCAACATTCCTCTCCAAACAGAAATGGTCCCTCTGAAAAACTTATTTTTAAATGTGAATAATTTACTTAATTGCAATTTTTTATTCTCATTCCCAACTGTTCCAATTTGCTGGTTTTGCTTTGAGGAACTGTAAAAGACACCAAGGTTTCAATGACAAAACCATATTCCATTTACTCACTTCTTCTTTAGAATTTTTCGCATTGTCCAATGGTTTGGTGGTCATTTTGCCTCACAATTTTAACAGTGGCTGAGAGTCCATATATATAATTTTATTTGGGGTCATGTTGCCTGTGAGAAACAGCACTAATATGGTCCTTTGGAACAGAAATGTGGCGTTTTAAGTGCCATTTCACCCTCACAATTTTTAACAGGGGCTGAGTAGTCATATTTATTATTTTTTGGGTCCTGCTGCTTTGTAATGCAGCAAATACACAGGTCCTATTCTAAAAAATGTTTTTTCAAATAACATTTGGGGCGACATGTATGAATCCCGCCGGTCAAGGCGCCTTTTCGCAGTTTCCCGGCGGAATCTGCTCCGTGATTTATGTCGGGGACGGGCCGCGCTCAATACATATCATGAAAAGCTGCCGCAACTCGCCAGTATGTTTGGCGAAGTTCGGCGCTGCGTCTGAGATTGTCGCGCCGAGTTAAGTGCGATCATACATACGGGGAAAAGTCCGCCTGCGCTCCCCCCTCGTCCAGTGCGTGGGGCACAGTGCGGGGAGATGGGCGCTGTGCGACGCTGCGCCCGAAGATTCGCCGTCCTAGGAGGGTGCACACGATCCCTCAACCTCACCAGTGTGTGGTGGGGCAACAGTGGGCGGGGACATGGGCTCAGTGCGGGGCTGCTCCGAAATCTGTTCAGATGCGAGACCAGTGCTGACGGCGAGAAATCATTCCATATGTCGGTGCGGAGTATAAATCCAAATCGCCTTTATAAAGGCGTTCTACATTCTCAGGAAAAGAGCGAAACCTAAAAAAAAAAAAATACATAAAAAAAAATCACTTTTCCAATATCCTAATTCAGAATCTAGGAATATTGAAATGGGCCTGGAAATACAGTATTTCAAATTCTGAAACCTATTCTCATTTGGTCGGCAGAAACCGTGCCAATCATAAAGGAGGCGACACTAGAACTATTAAAACCTATGGGTGCAGATTACAATCAATAATCCAACGGCGTGACTGTTTCAAAATACAGTAAAAATGCTAAAAACAGCTGATTGGGCTGAGATAACGGGGTGCTTGGCTATCTCAGCCAATCAGAATAGGAAAGCGACAAAAGTCCTCATTCTAGGCTATGGAGAGATTTTTTAGACCAATCAGAATATGAGCGACTAAAGTCCCATTCTAGACTATGGGGAAGTTTACACCTATATAATCCAGGGCGGGATAATTCAAAATACAGTAAAAAATGCTGAAAATGAGCTGATTGGCTGAGCTAGCGGGGTCCTCGGCGAGCTCCAGCCAATCAGAGCGCAGCTACTTCTCCCATTATTACACTATTGAGAGATGAGCGCACTCCAAATCTCCGGCGCTCAGCCGCGCGCGGCATGGAAGTATTAATCCAACAAATTATTTTTATACCAGTGGTAAAAACATTCTCTGATAAAGACCAGAACACTTCTTGAAAAATAAAGCATTTAAAAACCCGACAACTCGTTTCGTACGCCATAGAATTTGCCATAGAGAGAATTGCCGGGAAAAACAGTAAATTTCCAAATTTGTAAAGACTATTCTCATTTGTCCCATAAACCAGGCCAATCCAGAATAGGAGCGACAATGTCCCATTATATCGCTATGGAGGAGAATTGACCAATCAGAATAGGAGCGACAAAGTGGGCCCATTCTATCCTATGGAGAAAAATGGACCAATCATATTTCAAAGGCGGGACAGTTCAAAATACAGTAAAAAGGCAGAAACGACTGATTGGTTGAGGCAGCGGGGCTCGTCCACTTAGCCAATCGAGAGCGGCGAGCCTGCCTTTCTCATAGAAAATTCTAAGGGGAGCCTCGAAATTTAAAAGAGGGCCGGTAAGTTTGGACCATGGGAGAGCGAGCTACGCTCCTATGGTATTTTCTAATGCAATCTGGTTATAATAAGTTACATGGCTGAAATCAAATATAACAACTACAGAAGTTGTGCCCAAGTTTATAATACAACGAATACTAATATGTGGGCTAAAAGCGAAAAAACAAAAAAAAAGCCATAAAATCATGTTTAATTCGTTTATTTTCGTTAGCCAAGGATCAATAGTATTGGTGCAATCGAAAATAAAGAAATAAGCGAAGATTTACTTTGATTTCAAATCTTTATTTCGTTAGCCACATATAGTATTCCTTTATTAATACACATCGGCAAAACAGCGTAAAAGCCGCGTTTCATAACATGTCCGCCCTTGTTCTTCACAATGTCAAAAGTGGCACATGGAGGTCCATGTTTTTGAATTTTAGGGGCATTTTGCTGGTGACATGCAGCCATATCTACAGGTCCTATTATAAATAACTTTTTTTCTAACGAGACATTTTTTTCTCGACAATTGTCAAGATGGCTCAAGGGTTTGATGGTGCAGTCCAGAAACAGGAATAAGGTTTGGACACAGTTAATGGACACCTATTGCAAAATGACTTGTTTTTGTAAAGATCATTAACAGCTATCAACCCCGTTATTGAACAACCCATTTAATAATAATTAAAAAAACTAACACATGGTGGATTCCATCCTATTATTAAAAATAGTGTTTTCTAGATTTAAAACAACTAAAAAACTTGCATGTACAAGAATAGCTGGATTAAAAAATTCCTCGAATTGTGCAAGGGAGGTACAGGAAAGACATGACCAGTTGTAAGGTTATTCAGAGGATCATGGAGATGGAGCAGGACAGATGAACATCGTACTGAGACCAAATTCCCCAGCACATTGAGTAAAATGAGAAAAAAATGCCGGAAGAAAAAGTGGCACCTGGGGTGTAACAGAATCTTTAACCACCAGTATTTCCAAGAGAAGCTCAATTGTGTCCGCACATACGTGAGGGGCAAGCCTACCCTGGTCTTGACAGTTGTTACTGAAGGCGAAGGCTGGAGTTCTCTACACTTCCGCTTCCGCACTCTGCATCATCACGACAGTTTTCGTTTCTGCGTCTTTCAGGGCATTTTAACCTGAGTGTTAATAGATGACGGACGCCAGCCTGGGCTCTCACCGCACCCACTGTAACTCCGGCCTGAGTCATGCTGTGGCACAGACATTAAAGTCCCAATGACCAGTGAAACTAAAATGGTGGTTAAAAAGACTCCTTTTTCCGGCATTTTTAATCTTGGGGGTCAGAAAGTTAAATGGTCATACTGCGGACCAGGACAGGTTATATTCAATGTCCTGTTTCAACAAAAATGATGGTTGAAAAACTCTATTATCCGGCACTTTTTTTATCTGGGGTCAGACAAGTGATATAATGTGTCATACAGCGGTGCAGGACAGTTTCTAGTCAATGTCCAGTGAAAACTAAAATGGTGGTTGAAAGACTCCTTTTTCCGGCATTTTTTAAAATCGGGGGATCTGCAGGTATTAGGGGCCAGTGCGTGTAGCCCTGGACAGTATAAGTTTTATTGTCCAGTGATAACTAAAATGGTGGTTTGAAAGACTCCTTTCCGTCACTTTATTAATCTGGGGTTCAGACAGTTTTAATGGTCATACTGCGGTCCAGGACATGAAATAGTCAATGTCCAGTTTAACAAAATGGTGGTTGAAATACTCCTTATTCAGTCACTTATTTTAATCTGGGGGTCAGACAGTTTAATTGGTCATACTGCGGGTCCAGGACAGTTCTAGTCAATTTCCATGAAACTTAAAATGGTAGTTGAAAGACTCCTTTTTTCCGGCATTTTTTTTCAATCTGTGGGTCATGCAGGTTTGGGGCTCATGTTGGTAGCCCTGGACAGGTATAGTTAATGTCCAGTTCAACAAAATGGTGGTTGAAAGACTCCTTTTCCGGCACTTTAATCAGGGGTCAGAGCATGTCTTAAATGGTCATACGAGTGCCCAGCACAGGGACAAGTAAAATGTCTAGTGAAACTAAAAAGGTGTTTTAAAGACTCCATTTTCCAGCACCTTTTTATCTGGGGGTCAGACAGTTTTAATGTCATACTGCGTCCAGGACAAGTATAGTCATGTCCAGTTCAACTAAAATTGGTGGTTGAAAGACTCCTTTTTTCCGGCACGTTTTATCTGTGGTGCAGACAGGTTTAAGGGTCATGCTGCGGCCAGGACAGGTTTGTCATGTCCAGTTCAACTAAATGGTGGGGTTGAAAGACTTCCTTTTTTCCGTCACTTATTAATCTGTGGGTCAGACATGTTTAATTGTCATACTGTGGCCCAGGAAAAAAAAAATCAGGTGGTCAGGTAATATGTGCCAGTGAAACTAAAATGGTGGTTAAATGGAACTCCTTTTTCCGGCACTTTTAATCTGTGGACAGACAGGTTTAATGGTTCCATACTGCGGATCCAGGACAGGTATAGGTCAAATGTCCAGTTCAACTAAACATGGTGGTTGTAAGACTCCTTTTTCCGGCACTTTTTAATCTGGGGGTTCAACAAGGTATAAGTGGTCATACTGCGGTCGCAGGACAGGTATAGTCCAAAGTACCATGCGCGATATGAAACACTCGACGCTAGATGTTCCACGCACGTCGCCGCGCACAAAAACAATATCAACTACAAAGGTGCCAGTAAGAACCAATAATCGCTCCAAGTAACTCCAAACATACCACACAGATAAAATAAAGTGTTCATAAGATATGTAATAGGCTAGAGTGCATACCAGCCATATTTATATACTAATAAAGGACTACAATCACCACCTATCAAGACCATTTATAGCCCTCAGGGAACTGTAAACTTTCGTAAGAAAATGTTTAAATACTATCAACACAGTCCTGAGACAGATTATAATTAGTTTTATATACATATAGATAAATGTATATAAAGAGAGAATAAAGATATAGCATACTATGCATTGAATTTCATGTAAGAATATATCAAAACATGGTTGATATTCAGGACTGATTTGAGCATATAATACTAAATCCAAGAAAAGGAACAAAATGAAAGTTGATCTACACAAAAATATAGGAGGGGTTAAAGTAGCTTATATTTATAGGAAACAGCCAAATTGGAATGACTCTCATATGAGGCCAGAGGAGGCAATAGTATGTAATCGAAAAATCCATTCCGTTTCTTTTTTCAACAGCTTGGGTATCCCAGTCCGCACACCCTCTATGTGGTTTTTTCATCAACCTCAATATCATTGAACTTAAAACATGTGGGATCATTAATTATGATATTCACAAACATGTCCGTGCTATAGGGGGTATCCCTCCACCTATGTCCTGATATCCCCCAAGATGATTCTCCTATCCTCCTTCTAAATTGCGCTATTTAGTCATCCTACATAACCCAAAGGGCCAGCCTACAACACAAAATAGATGACACCTTCATTTTTACAATTAGAAAAATCTCTCTTGAAAAATACACGACCTGTTATGAAATCATTAAAGGATTTGGACTGGTCTATATATTGACAGGCGCCCCACACAATTGTCCCCACACCTAAAAAGTACCCAATGGTTGCCGATCTAACCAGGAGTACCTTGCCTTTTCCGTGGTTTGTATAACTGTAGAACCAGCCTATCCCGTAAGACCGACCCTTCCTGCATGTAATTTGGGGGGCATAAGGTATAACAACAGCTAGATCGGGATCCGACTTGAGGATTTCCCAAATTTACTGATACAGTTCCCTTTGCCCGTTCATGTCCCTGATCAAAATTGGGTCCACTATCCGCATGTTTTATCTGCTGAAAAGCCATATAGCCCTATCTACTGCAGTTTGAGTAATACAATCATCAGATTCAAGTGCATTCACAAAGCTTCCTCTAAGATTCTCGCCTGCAGATAACCTCCAGGAACTATCCCTTAGATCTTTTGCTTGGGAGTAGTAGGTCCCCTTTTTTGGAGCAGTTTCTCTGTACACGGAGGAACTGGTTCCCCTTAGGTATACCTTTCTTAATGGATCTGGGATGATAAACTTTCCCACCGGAGGAGGCTATTGTTTACGTCGGTTTATGGAAAGTTTTTTGTGTGCAGATTACCCAGAATTTGTCCCTTGATGATAGTAAGAGATCCAAAAAGGGGAGACAAACATCATCAATAGTTGAGGTGAATTTCATACCAATGTCGTTAATATTTAATGATTCCACAATACTGCTAAAAGCTCAGTGAGTCCCGTTTTCACAAAATCAAGGAATATCGTCTATATACCTACTCCCAAAACGAATTTTATCCTGTATTGGTTAGAGTTTACTGTCTGTGAACACCATGGTAGCCCCCACCAGCCCAGGAATAAATGTGCGTATTAGGGAGCACATAGGCTCCCCATTGCTGTACTCCCCTGAGCAGGTGGGAAGTCTTTTACCCATTTGAAAGATGACAAAATTGTGTTCAAGGACAAAGTTTGGAGTAGCTGTAAAGACAAATTCACTATGTTCCCTATGAAGTATTCCTCTGCAGAGCCAATAAAATTCCTCACTGGCACAGATACCACTTTGTGGTGAATGTTTACTATATAATGCTTCCACATCACTCGAAGCCAATTTTGTGGTTGGCCTCTACTGTCAAACCATCCCTATCCTCCTTAGTAAGTCAGGGGTATCCATTAATAAATGACGGTAGGGCATATACAAACTCCTTTAAGATGTTATCAATGTATATGCTCACAATTTTGGGATAGAGAGTCCACGCCAGATCCAATGGTACATCCCTTGAAATGGGGAGCATCCCCTATGTAAACAAAAATCTTAGGTAGGGCGTAGAACAAGGTACCACTGGATGTTTTGGCACCATGAATTGACTCTCCATTCCTCACAATCAATCCCTTATCCAATGCATGAATCAGAATTGGTCTCAAGTTGCTGGGCCGACATCTAGTGTAGGGTCACTTCTAAGTATGGCGTACATGTCCCGATCATTCAAGATGTTATTGCCAAATTTATGTAACAGAAGTGATCCAGTACTACCAGGATTAAAACAAGCGAAAAAAAGAAGATAACAAGAAGACAAACAGAGGAACAGAATTAACAGCGAAAGAAAAGAGAAAAAATAAGAAGCCCAAGAGAATAGAGAAAAAAAAAAAGAACCTCAACACCCCCCACGGACACTTCCCCTTGACTCTCACTCTTTCCGACGCACCCGTAAACCTCCACCCCGCCCCCCCCTCTCTACCCCCTAACTTCCCCCCCCCCTCCCCCTATTGCAACGGTCTTTCATCACTTGACCCGGCCCGACCGCCCGACCAGCGGCCCCCCCCACAGCTCTTTGCCCCCATCTACCATACTTCCGGCCGCCTCGCCGCCACTCGTCCCTCTCTCCCAGCTCCCCCTCCCCGCCAATCCCCCACACACCCTCCGCCCTCCCACCTGGCCCCGATCCCCTCTTGCCGCCATACCGCCCCCATTCCCCCCTCCCCCTACCCTCCCACCCCTAACCCCCCTCTCCCCTTCTTAAGGCGCCCCCATCATCGCTTCCTTCATCTACGTAGGGCCCCCGCTCCCCCCGCCGGTGGCCCATCCCCCCCGAACCCGTCAACACCCCCAACACACCCCTGTGCCCCATTCACGTCCATCCCCCCCCCGGACTGCCCCCACAAACCCCGCCCCCCTCCCCCCCTGTTTCTGCCTCCGCCCGTCCCCCCGCCTCTCTACTACTCATCCCTACCCGGCCCCTCCAATCGATCCCCCGCCCACCCTAGCCGCCTCCCTCCCCGCCTCTGCTCCCCCCTTCCGCACCCCTTAATTGTCTAGTCCGACCCCCCAAACCCTCCACCGCCGACCCCGCTCGCGCCAGAAGGATGCCGCACCCTCGCTCCCTTGGTAACCATCACATTTTCATTCCACCCCCCAACAATCTACCCCTCGCCCGATCCCCGACTCCGATCCCTGCTCGCGCCACCCCCCCCACTGCCCCATGTCCGCCACTCAACCTCGCAATATTCTTCTTTTCCAACCGGCTCGGCCTCCACCCGCCGCACCCTTCCTATGCTCCCCATCCCGCCCCACCCTCCCGTCCGGCCCCTCTGCTCCCCCCCCGCCCCCACACCCCGTCTTCGTTCCGCTTCATGCCCTCCCCTCCCCACCGACAATGCAGGCCCCCCGGCGCAACCCGCCCTCCACCCTTCCCCTCCTATACCCACCTCACAGCCATCCTCCCTAGGAGCGCCCGTTGTCTCTCCCATTCCTCCTTAGCCATCCCCCCCTTTTGCATCTCTCTCCTTCCCCCCGCTAATTCCCACTGCCCCTCCCCGCCCTCCTCATCCCACCCCCACGTGCCGCGTGCCCGCTCTGTTCATTCCCCCTTGTCCGACCTCCCCCCCCCGACCCTCCCCCTTCCCCCCCTAAACCCGTTCTATTCCCCTATGCCCCTCGCTCATCCCACCCCCCACCCCCCCCCCCCCACCACCCCTGGACGCCCGGGCTGTCCCTAATTTCCCCTAGCACCAATCCATAAAATTAACATCTTTGCCGAGTCCGCTCCCCCTAACACAGACTGTAACATGATCAAGACAGTATCATCATCCACACGAAAACACCCAAGTCCCGAGAAAAAAGATAATAGGTAAAGAAAATATGACTATTGTAATCATTTTAAGGGAGTATGTAAAATCCATCTATCTCCGCCCTTTTAATGGGTGTTGAAAGAATGAGAGGTGTGTTGGGTTCGCTCTCCCATATACTTTAACAGGTCATCGAGGCTGATAATCTATATCTGCCTAACGGAAATCGTTAATGATTAATTGATGATATCGGACTCTCGGTCCGGAAATGAGCGATAGTTCGACGTAATCGCTCATCACTATCTAGCATATATAAGAATAAAAGCTCCCATGGACATGTTCAGAAAATTACAAACATTTTAGACACTTTATCATCCCCTTAAACATTCTCAAAAAACAGCATAATTAATAAAATATTCCACAAAAGCTCTAAAAATTATCCTGATTTATTGATGTGGGTTTTTTTAATTTTTTTTTATATATTTAGTGGTTATTTTTTTAAATAGCCATTCACTTCAATGTTAACTTTTCAGATTTTGGGGACAGTATAGTTAAGGATCTTTTACATTTGTCCTTTATTGGCCAAACAAACATTTATAGGAATGGTCCCAATCATTGCCACTTGTGAAAGGCTCTGCAAAACAAGCTGCCATACGAGCAAACGCTTATTAATTGGCTGACCACAAATGATGGTGAATTATAAATGATCATCTGTGCAGCTGTTTAAGCCCAGACAATTGGCCACTGTGAAAGCTTTTTCTAAGGATCCCTAGTTGACTTGCAGCCCTTCAAACCTAGACAATTGGGCAATGTGAAGGTGCCTGCTAAGGAACATTGGTCAACTTGTGACCATAAAACTCCAGACAATTAGCCAGTTGGCAAATTCCTTCTAAAGAGTGTCTATTGACCTGTGCTCCAACAGGCAATTATCTGCTTGTGTTAAAGGAGTCTTAGTAAACCAACTGGATTTATTAACAAAAGATGTCGAAGGCAACAAAGTCATGAAGATATGAGCTGTCACATAGGTGATATAGAAAAAAATAGCACGGAAGGTATTGCCAAATGGTTTATACTCAATGGAATATGTTCTGCTAATGACTTGTTGGGGGTACTTAAATTCAGAAACCAGAGGACTGGAATGCAGAAATAGTGGTCCGCTACATATGGATGCTAGGGAAGCATAACCAAGAAGAAAATGTCAAAAAGAAGAAATCTAGAATTGAGAAGTATCGAGAAAGGAGGGATGTGACATAAAGAAGTGATAAAGAAGGAAGGGTGTAACACTAAGAAGGACAAAAGAGAATAGGGGGATTAAGCTAAAAACCATATTTATAAATACATATAATTAGAATAAGCTGAAAACCGGCATTAGGTTTATAAATTATGACATCTTTGTGGTTTAGCTTTGGTTGCAAAAACAGAAGATGGAATCAAAGCTTAAAATTTTCACAGTTCACATAAAACTCAAATACAAAATGTCCATTGTTTCTTAGCAGATCGTTTGAAGAAAACTCAGTCACTAAGAGAACCACAAAGAAAATCAAACGAAGATACAAGAAACCATTCAACCAGGTTTGAAGTCAATTGCAATATAGGATGAAAGTATCAAAATGAAATGGTTCTTATACTTTTCCTACTGATAAAACAGTATGAACTGGTGATCTTTAAGATATTGAAGAAGGAAGTTGAGTTGAATTAATTTCTTGCTTTCATTGTGTTATCTTTACAACTCTATTGTACTTTTAATGCTTTGATCCGAGAGATCAATATACAGTATCTGTTAGAATTGACCTAATTAAGAACATCTTTTGCAGGTCCTTTTATAGTGGGAGGCTGAGGCTGTTTAGTTCTAAAATCCTAAGTTACAGGCCAGAAACATTATTATTTTATTTTGTAAAGTATCTTAAAAATATTTTGACAAATTCAAAAAATATATTTTAGTGGTACTTGTAAGAGAATCTAACTGGAATAGCCTATTGGAAACGGAAGAACATAGTCTCTTCTCCATTTGCAAGATACCTGCTTGCATGTACCTTGTATGGTGACCCTCTGAATCTCTGCAGCTCACTTATTAATGCTGGTCTGACTGATAAGAATGACTTCCATCAAGATTGCTTATGTGTTCTAAGATGGCTGAAGAGTCCAACCCTCAAGCCACAGTCTTTTGGTAGTGGGATCAAAAAGCCTTTTTTTTTGAGTTGCTTTCACAAATGTTTCTCTCTCCTTTAGCTGCTGTCTTTTGTCTACCACATTGAAGAAGTGGTTAATCTCAAAATTCATAGCCACTTGATGGATCATATGACGCCATAAGGGATTATCTGTAACCAGTGTTTCCCTGTTAGGGATGTTGATTTGGCCATACTAAAGGTAGGCTTTGATGCCAAGTTCTCTAGTTGGGAGTAGAGTACTTGTCTGGGTAGGTGAATGTTGGGCGTTCTGATGCCATGGCCCGTCCAGCGGAGTTGGTTTTGCAAGATCATGGTTTTAACACTGGTCATCTTTACCTCAGTGAGAAGTAAATTAGTGCGGTGATCCTTCCAGTTGACATACAGAATATTCTGCATAAAGCATTAATGTAACCTCTCAAGAGTCTTCAATTGGCAATAGTAGGTAACCAAGCTCTTGCTTGCATACAGAAGAATAGTTCCACAAACAGCTCTATATACTACTAGCTTGGTTTTCTTTTTGAGGTCTTGGTTTTTAAAAAACAAATGCTGCAAGACATGCTGACACAATTAATGTGGTGCTGAACTTCCTCCTCGATGGTCAGTATTATAAACTCATAGGCATTATTTGGTTCCATCTAGTGTCTTAGTGAGACAAAAGTGGTCCAGTGCCATGATGTTTAGGCCCCATCATTCCCAGTTCTACTGGTTATATGAAGGGAAAACTAGCAATTTATGGCTTTATGCTCTGGTCTGTCCACATGGGCATCAGAATGCAGCTCTATTCTGATCTTCTTCCTTAAATGGGTCAATGTTTTTCAAAGATGGATGTAAAAACAGTTTCAATCTTATCTATATTATTTTGTTCCAAAACCATTATAAGTTTTAAACAGAATACACCATTAGTTTATAAATAAGTTATGTTGAGTCCCAACAAACCCAAAGGACTCGTTTGAGAGTCTACAAATTTTTCAATTTCAAATAGGTGCGCAGGTGGAATGAGCTGGAGGATGCAGGAGTCGGTTCGCTCTTTACCAAGTATGCACTGAATAGGTGTTTGTAAGCTGCCCGCGGCTACAGAAAAAGGCTGGATTTCAAAAAAATGACTATCCTGTGAGGTTACGGTAACCGTATATACGCATTTTTAGATTGACTGTTTGTTTGAGGTTACACATTAAAACCCCGTTCACTACCCTGGCCTAATCCATACGATTCAGGTGGGTTTGGGGGCTTTCACGCACCTGGACTATGGATACGTCCAGAGGATCGTCGTCGAAGACACTAAGGCTAGTCTCGCGAATCTGCGCGGGATTGTCAGCTGTAAATTTACATACAGCAGACATCCCGCAGCGTCGGCCCCGGACCCCGGATCGCTCCGGGGGGGCGGTTAAACCCCTTAATTTAACGCGACGTATCGGGTCGCATATAATTAAGAGAGACGCAGGAGGAGATCGCACCTCCTGCGTCCACTCAGTCTGCGGCAGCAGCGCACGATCCGACGATCCTTGCAGCTCCTGCCTCCCTACAGACAACACGGAGGGCAGAGAATGCTTCCGTTTTCTATGACGTCACGACGCCCGGCCGTGCCCTGTGGGCATGACCCGGCACGTGACTGACAGTTTACCATAGGAACCAGTCATAGCAAACAAGCATGTACTGATCCTATTGAATGAAGTATCTAAAGAGTCTCTCATTCAAATCCCCTATGGGAAAAGTATAAAAAATAACGTAAAAAGTAAAATAAAAGGAAAAAACATGTAAAACACAAACACAAAAAATAAAATAAAAATACGTACACCGCCTTTTCCCCTTACAAACGCCGAATCGCCCCAAAAATGATCAAAAATAAATAAAGTAACCATAATTTTGGTATCGCCGCGTGCGTAACGACCCTCCCAAAAAGCTGTCAGTTAATTAACCTGTACGGTGAACGCTGTAAAAAAAAACCAAAAAAACAATCACAGAATTAAGATTATTGTTCATCCCGCAGCACATAAAATGGAATAATAAGCGTTCTAAAACTCCTGAAAACGCCAAAGTTCGTAACCAATGTAAAAATGTCAGTTCATCCGCAAAAAAAAAAAGTCCCTCATTCAGCTCTGTATACGGTAAAAAATAGAAAATGTATAGCTCTCAGAAGATAGCGATGCATAAATAGTTGTTTTTACACACAAAAAACCTTTTTCTTTTTTATTTTAAGTGGCTTCAGCTTAAAAACAAAACTATATAAATATGGTATCGCCATAATCGTAGCGACCCAAAGATGTAAAGCAACTTATCACGATACTGCATGGTGACCTGTTAAAAATGAAAAATAAAAAACACTACTATGATTGCAGTATTTTCTTCACCCTGGGCCTCCAAATAATGGATTAAAAGCGATCAAAGAAGCCTTGTTCCCCCCATAAATGATGACAAATAAAACGTCAACTCATCTTGCCAAAAACAAGTCCCCTACACAGCTCCAATCACAGAAAAAATTAAAGATTATGTGCTCTCGTACTATGGCGATGCAAAAACGTATTTTCCTGTATGAAATAAAAGTGTATGTTTATTGTATAAAAGCAGTAAAACATAAACAAATAACAAATTGGTGTATCGGTGGTAATCGTATTTGTGACCTGCTGATGTAAAGCTACCATGTCATATAAACTCGTACAGTGCCCGCTGATAAAAAAATAAAAATTAAAAAACACTAACCAAGATGAGCTGTATTTGTGTTCAAAACATCTCACAAAAACCTAATAAAAAGTGACATAGCCTCAAATGCATCCGCATAATGGAACCAATAAAAACTTCAACTCAATCTGCAAAAAAACAAGCCATACACAGCTCTGGCACAACAGCAAAATAAAAAAGTTATGGCTGTCAGAATAACGGACAACCTAAAAAACGCAATTTTTTATATAGACAAATTTCTACTGTTAAAAGTAATAAAACTGAAAAAACTATATAAAATCTATATCCATGTAATTGTACCACCGCCCATAGTAAGGTTATCACATCATTTACACTGCACGGCGAATGCTGTAAAATTGAAACACAAAGAAACATTGACCGAACTTGCGTTTTTCCCCCCATTTTCATTGCCCAATGCTAAAAAAAAACTATGGAACACCTTGCATCCAAAATGCACATTTAAAAAACACAACCCCTAGAATGAAGATCCCTGATGGGTGTTGAATCCAAAAATGGGCTGACTTCTGGAAGTTTCGCCTGTTTCTGCTACTTTGGGGGCTTTGCAAATGGCGACATGGTCCCACCAAACCTGCGTTCCAAAAGCCAAATAGCGCTCCCTCCATTAATAACGCCCTGCCATGGCGCCCAAACAGCAGTTTACACCCACATGTAGGGTATTGCCGAACTAGGAAGAAATTGCTTAAACAAAGTTGTTTAAGGTTTTTATTTTTTCCAGATTCCTTGTATATATGAAACATTTTAAAGCTAAAATTGCAATTATTGGAAAAAAATGTTGTTTTAATTTCACAGCCTTATCTAAAAAAAATTTGTGAATCACGTGTGGGGGTGTCTATATACTCCAAATGACCCTGATATATTCATTAAGGGGTGTATTTTTCCATTATGCGGTCATATTTAGGGGTGCATTTATTAAGTTTTAGCACCTTAGTTGTCCCCAAACTGAAATGGCGCCTAAATAAAATCGTATTGAAAATGAGACCCTAAGTATCAGTAGTGCTCCACCTAATCTGGGGCTTATGGGTGAGCCCAAATAATGCACTAGGGCCACAAAGGGATATCTCTAAAAACGGCAGAGCCTGGTGGGAAATGATATTAAGTTGCATTTCCTAGTCACATTTACTGTATTCCAGTGAATAATGGATAAATATTGAAAATCTGCAAAAAAAGAGAAATTTTGAAAATTTTCACCTCCCACATTGCTTAATTTCTGTGAAAAAATCTAAAGGGTTATCAAACTTCCTAAATATGTGTAAATACGTTAAGGGGTCTAGTTTCTTCAGATGGTGTCACTTATGGGGGTATCAAACATGCAGGCCCCTCCAAGCCATGTCAGAACTGGAGTGGTCCCCTAAAAAAATGTAAATTGCAAATTTTCTTGAAAAATGTAGAAATTTACTACTAAATTTCTAAGCCCCTAATGTCTGTAAAAAAAAAAGACATTTAAAAAATGATCCAACCTAAGAGGACATATGGTAGAATGCTAGTTATAAACTATTTTGTGGTGAATAATTACTGTCTGCAGCGCAGAAATTTTGCAACTTTCAAATCCAAATTTTTCCAAATTTTCATGAAATTTTTGATATTTTTCCACAAACAAACAAGGATTGTAATGGATAAAAATTTCTTTACTAACTTAAAGCACATGTGTCACGAGAAACAAACTCTGGAAACACATGGCTAAGTAAAAGTAGTCAAAAAAGTTTATTCTCACATAAAGTGACATATGCCAGATTTCAAAATGGCTGGTCAGAAGGTCAAAACAGGCTGGGTCCTTAAGGGGTTAAAGATTGAAGCTTTTGACAAAGTATTGCAACTAAAGTTATTGCTTAGACGGCACACACACTATTACAAGGTTCTACAAATTTTTCAATCAGTTTCTCATTGTTGGTATTACTTTGTAGCCTAAAACAGGGTTACACTGACGCTCCAGAGTACTAGAGATACAATACTAGTTATTTAATAGCAATAGGCACCAATGGACTAGGTCACTTGGATATGACCATCATTAGCCACTAGGATCTATTTTTATGGGATGATCCACAAATCACATATTAGAAATAAAATATTATTGATGAAATGTCTTGTCTGATCCACAATAACACAGATTGCAATGCAGATTATAGTGAATGTGCACATATTCTGTATAGCTGAAGGAGAGGTCCTCCAAATAATTTCTCTGGGGGGGCTTGGGGCACCTTGGTCCGATGCTCCAAGTGGACAAGATATTATCATGGAGTGGAAAAAGTTGCTAGAAATTTGAAAAAGTATTTTCTATCATAAATTCCAAAGAAAGGCTTCATCCCTTGGGCATTAATTAAAAAACAAAATTGTACAAATCAATTTACAGTTCATCTTTTTAAGTAACAGGAAAGTGCAGAGTTTTGCGGTGGTGGGAAAGGTCCCTATTTAAATGAATTTAAATTAGATAGAAATTTCATAATGAGAGGATCAGTTCATGCCCTTGTGCGTTAAATCAACCAGCATCTTGTTTGATGTTAAATTGATAGAAATGCACCTTCATCTTTCTATGTTTGTTATCGGGGATGTTGATGCTGCATGTAACCTTTTCCACATTCGTCTTTCTGTCTATGTGCAATTATTAGCCAGTTATTGGTGAAATTATGTTTTCTTGGATGTTGAGAGTGTCATTGAATGCAATTAGACTATTTTAGATACTATGAGTTTGGGGGAAGGTCATATTTTCCTGCTTGTTTTTCTCATAAAATGGAAACTTGTGAAGAATAAACATGAAAACAAATATGTAAGTATGTGACAGATAAAGTAATACTTTTGTACAGGAGGGTTAAGATGGGACATAATTAAGTTTTGCTATCACCAACTTATCTTCTATGTATCTATACAGTTGCACAGTTCAAATATTTTCATGTCAAGAAATTGAAAATTCAATTTGTAAATGTACAGAATTTCTTATACTTTCATTATAAAAAGTATTACTTCAGTCAACAGCACAGACTTCAGTTATGAAGCCATAATTTTAAAAAAATTCCCAGCCCTAAAAAGTTTCTGTAAATGTACTAACAGAGCAAAGAGGAGATATAAAAAATATCCCGTGAGCTAGCACTCCTGCACAGTGACCATGACCGGGCTGCATTTTTCCTGTTTCTGTAACATGGTTTCCAATGATTACTTCCTGTTAATGAATAAATGAATGAATGAATGAATGAATAAAGGAGGAAATAGAAGTCTGCAGCATTTCTGTCCCCTATGGGTTTTTTAACAATGCATTGATCCCTCAAGTTACAATGGTCTCAGGATACATTATTCGCAACAAACAATAGTATTTCTTTGGACATTGTATCTTGAAACCACACTCATCATAGAATGTCACGGACACTGCTGATCTGCAAATCATGTGATTCACTGAAAGATCCAATCAATTATCATAAACATTTTATGAATTTGTAAAGTACATGCACTGATTGCCTGTTTAGTAGCGCCTCTCCACAGTACAGTGTGGCACTACATGTACTGCTATTCTGTTATAGAATGAGTTGCTCCTGTAGGTGTCAAGTAAGGGCGGACCCATTTTCTTTTTTTCTTGTACATTTTTCAAAAAGTACACAATCCAGGAGACTCCTATCCTCAAAATAAAAAGTTATATATAAGGATCTGCTTTTTTTGCATCAGCTTTGTGCTTAATTATCATTTATCTTGATTTTCAATTATGTTGGGCTACATTTGGAGGCTTTTGAACTAATTTCCAGTTTTCCATATAGTTAGGGCTTGTCCGCACGGCAAAGGTTTTCAGTTGGATCTACAGACAGTTTTCAGATTTGAATATAGTCGGTAAAGCGACTGTCAACCTTTTACATTGGTTTAAATAGAAATTCCATGCAGCAGTCCACACTGCACGGATTTTGCCCCGGACGTTTTTTGACACCACCAGCATTCCGAAAAACTTAGAACATGTTCGTACTCCTGCCCAGTGTTTGGGCAGAACAGTATCATGTGGGTGCGAAGGGAGACGACTTGAATCCGCAAACCGCGTGCCACAAAAAGACAAAATACGGTTGTAGAATCCGACCGGTATTTTGTCTTTGCCGGGTGAACGCACCCCTATAGTTTCAACATACAATGGTTTCAAAATATAATGGATGTCTAGGAACCAATTGATATTGTATGTTGAGGGATCTCTGTATGCAGAATGTACCTGTGGTGATTTTAACACAACCTGCAACTGTTTGTGTGATGTAGTTTTTTTAGAGCATAAAAATAAAGTCAGGAAAGGTTGCAGTAATTCCTATTGTACTACCATGGGGATCCCATGGGCAATTTTTTCACTCCCATTTATTATGGTACTTAGATTCTTACTGAAAAGATGCTTGGTTCACAGGGAAAAAGAGTATTCAGAGTATTCTATGATTTTTTTTTCCTAGCACTATACTTTGGTCGAAATGTGTTGATATTTTTCCCAGTAATGTATAAGCTTGTCGATTTAAGTCATTGTTCACATCTGTGATGAAGGGAAAAATATTGTACAATGCACTTTTTTTTAATACAGGCAGTCATCGACTTACACCATTTCGACTTACATCTGTCCTGTACTTACAAACAGAGACTTATGGGGAATGCTGGCAATTGTAGTTCCATGTTCCACAACAGATAGTATATGTGGAATGACAAGTTCCAGCATGCCACAGCAGCACATGAGGTGAAATCTTCTTAACAGGGACACAGACAGCAAAATAAATGTAAAAACCTTTCCTTTCACTATCCAAATGTAATACAAAAAACTTTTGTGCTGGAGTTACATTTAATAAATGTACCTATTCCAATTTACATACAAATTCACTTAAGAACAAACCTACAGTCCCAATCCCATTCATAACCTGGGGATTGTCTGTATTTACACCTCAGTGGAACTCAAAAGATCACATTATAAGCTAATGTAGTCCATTAGGAGCCATGGGTAAATCAAACAATAGGTTTGGCACTGCCTTATGTTTTGCATTTATTATGGAAACCATTAAACACATGTGAACAGAGCCTTTGTTTGCCATCTATACTGCAGAAGTAACAAGTCTTATTGCTGTTTATCATGAGAAATCTCTTATCAGGATCCAGGAAACCTTGGATCGGTGACATTGTCATAGGTACAGAATGAAAGTGAAAGTTCTACTTTACAAAATAAAATAAAAACTGATTTATATATATTTTTTCCAAAATAGTTAAAAAAAAAATAACATGACCGTCCTAAACTGACTATTTTGTAAATTTATATTGCTGCAGTAGAATTCAGCTGCTACTATTGTGCATTACAGTACACTACGGTACTCCTAACCGGTGAATATTTCCAGTATATTCTAATTTTTCAGGCACTCATTAAAATCCTGTGTGGGTAAATTATCACAAATTCTTTTGTCTCCCTCTGCCAGTGTAATCGACATAATGATCACTAATTTCTGTAGCACTTTCCTGTTCTGCAAAGTACACAGAAGGTTTTTATCATTATAATTCAAAACAACGTAATGAAATGAATTTTATGGATTAGACATCAACAGCAAAGGAAAGCCATAATCTGAGTTTAGACTATAAGTATATGTTGTCAGCTTTCCATTATCTCACTGAATTGCAGTAACAGTATGAAAAGACAATCCTGAATGCAGGATCCCTTTATTATTCACCTTGCAATGAAGCCATTTTCTCATAAACAGGCTGTAATAGTCTGTGTACAGAATTCTCCATAATCCAAGTGATATGTTTAAATGCATGAAATGACAGGGTTCTGTATACCTAAATCAGTGTAAGGCCTCATGCACACAAGTATTATTAATGGGATTTTCTCACCACAGGCTTTCACAGCCTTGAGCTGTTTCTTTCTGTTACAGCTTCAAATCCAGGGTCATGTCTCTCCTCCTAGTAGGTGTGTCTCCCCTCAGTGAAGACTGGTGACATCATCCTTTTGTGTGAGCACTGGAAGAGAGAGGATATCACAGCTCTGCAGACTTCCTGCAATGACTCTCATGTCTGCAGAGCTGTCAGCTCCCTCCCAGGCTACACAAGCTCCTTGTATCCAGAACACCTGTATTGGTGTAAACAGTTATACATACAGCCTGAACTGATGAAACAAATTTGAGGAATGCATTCTGCTTCCCCCTCTGTTATCAGGCAGGAGGTAGAGGGGAACAGACTGTATAAGGTTGTGTTATATGAGGGGGGGAGCAGTGTATAAGGCTGTGTTATATGGGGGGAGCAGTGTATGAGGCTGTGTTATATGGGGGTAGCAGTGTATAAGGCTGTGCTATATGGGTAGGGGGACCAGACTGTATACGGTTGTGTTATATGGGTAATGGGAACAGACTGTATAAGGCTGTGTTATATGAGGGGAGAGTGAATCTAGCAGCTAGAGACTCAGTTATTTCCCAGATCCTTTACATCACTGGGAAATGAGCATAGATAGGCACTGAGACAGCCTTTTTTATACAGATACACCTATCACAGACAGTTTGTTTCACTTTCGTTTTCCACAGCTTAGAGAGGAGTAAGCACAGAGTGCAGGCAGCCAATCACAGCACAGGGGGCATGTCCCGTCCAGCGGGCATGTCCCAACAGGCTGAATGAAATATTAGTCAGCCAATCACAGAAATGGGGGGGTGACCCAACCCCAGGCTGCAGTTTTAGGTGTAGAACATACAGATTAGCTTATATCTGCTATACTAATTGATGTAGATAATGCAAACCAATTGCAAAAGTGCTTATTTTTACTGTCCCCATTATTAGAGATATGATTTTTGTAGCGAGAAAACCCATTTAAAGCTCTATGCAACCTCAAAATGTTACTAAGCACTCATACAGCACCCATAACCAGGGCTGGGTTAAGGTTGATATCATCAGGCTTCCTCCACCGAACTTGACAGTTTCTTCAATTTCTCGACCCTTTGGCCTCCTTTTCTCTAAATTCTTCCAGACAGATAGATAGACAGATAACCAGATAGATAGCTAATTAGATGAACATAAGATAGATTTCCATGTACATTATTGTTATTCTTTGATAATCCTTATTTTGATGCTACAGCTACTTCTTATCTGAATAGGTTTGTAATTGTTTCCCATTTTGCATTAAAGTGAATATATAACTTAAATGCTGCTTTAATCCACCAAATGTATTCTGTGGCTCAGTATTGCATTATTTGTCAGATAAGAAGACAAACTAACGAATTTAGAAAATCGCACATTCTGCACAAAGCGAGTCCTCATAGATTTTGCTAAAACATTATACAATAAACATGAGAGCCCTTCCTGATAGATCAGGCTGCAATCTCATCACTTGTTATTTCAGGTTTAATCTGCGCTGCTCATTCTCAAGACGTTCTCAGGGATTAGAGTCCCTGTTCTTACAATTTAGCTTTTTCACTTCTCTTCGACTCTGCTCAAACTTCTGCTGTGTCTGCATCATGTATTAAGCAGTGACCTGAAAATCTTGACACGCTAAAAACTCGCACAACTTAGTTCTGAGAATGATATTGAAGGCTTTAAATAACTGATGTACTGGAAAAGCGTACAATCTGCTTTTCTCCCACTGTTTGGACAGCCTATTACAATTTACAGTGTGGGCGACTAAGAGTTTTTTTTTCCTTTTCTGGATTACCCTTTTAAGCACATTATTGAAATTCTGACATTCTCATTTATTGAGCTGTATGATAGAACAGGCTTTTATATTAATTACATTTCAGTTCTGATAATCATGATTTTTTATATTTCACTTAACCGATCAGAGTTATTTAAACTTTTGCTTCAAAAATATCATAGTGCATAGAGGTAAGTAAAGTGCCCCATAGTATAGATTCAGATGAAGCCCATATCACTTAGCAGCTGAGACCGGAGGTTTTAGTACGTTTTTTGGCCTGCTTCATCTCCTTTCCAGGATTTTTGGTTTAACTCTTCACAGCCTTATTTGTAAATGGTTCAAGCTTCCCACTGTCCCCTCTCCTCTCACTATGAAAAAATGAAAACTGAACAAGAACCTTTTCTTATCTCGTCACTGTCATTCAAGTGCTGCAAAAATCTCCAGTGTCCCCACCTGGTCCCTTACTGATGACATCCTGTTCATGGCTCACATGAGTGTGAGACATTCATTGGCGTCAGCAGTCATGTGAGCCATGAATGGGACGTCATCAGTTAGGGCCAAAGGGGGCCAAATGGAGCCCTAGCTACACTGGCACAACGATAACAGGATAGATACTGTAAGTACCTGTTAATATTCATGTGACATTGCACCTGTTCATAGGCCACAGCGCTCTCTTCCCACATATATGGCATGGGACCACTGTGGTCTGTGATTAGCTCCAGCATCACGTAAGCACTAATCATGATATCCTCAGGGAGTTCACCAGTACTGGTGGCACATTGACAAGATGAGATTTTTTTTCTATTTAAAAACCACCCTGACTGTCTGATGAACATCTAGTAAAATTATAAAGAAGTAGGGTGCCACATTGGAGAGCTGCTAACAAGCAATAGTTATGCTCTAACGTACTTGGGTAATTCGTGGAGAATATTCAGGTAGATGACAATTTAGGTCAACCTGAACTTAGCATTAAAAATCATAAACCTATACTCATACTCTTTACATTCATCAGCACCTTCATATAATATTATCATTAAAATGTACAGAGTGTAAACTTTGAAAAATAACACTGATTGTGGCTAAACGTCTCAGCCAAGCAGAGCCTGAGATGTATGAAACATATGAGGTCATAACATATATGTCGAGGTCTACATGCACATTTCTTCACATATTAACTAGAATTGAATAGATCAGAGATCCCCTACATTAATTGCTAAGAGGGGTGATAACGTGACCAAAAGTCATTAAATTCAACTTACATTCACTGGAGGCTATACAGGGGTCAGATGATGGTAACAGTGGCAATCAAAGCTACAGCATCACAGCCATTAAAGCAGTTTTCTCATCACACACTTAACAGGTTCTGTCTGTTACAGCTTCAAACCCAGGGGCGTGTCTCTCCTCCCAGTAGGCTGGTCTTTCCTCCCAGTAGGCAGGTCTCTCCTCACTGTAGGTGTGTCTCCCCTCACTGAAGAGTGGTGACATCATCATTCTGTGTGAGCAGTAGAAGGGAAAGGATATCACAGCTCAGCAGACCTCCTGCAATGGTTCTCATGTCTGCAGAGCTGTCAGCTCCCTCCACAAGCTCCTTGTAACCAGAACACCTGCATTGCTGTAACCAGAACACCTGCATTGCTATAAACAGTTATACATACCACCTGAACCGATGAAACAAATGCGAGGAATGCACTCTGCTCCCCCATCTGTTATCAGGCAGGAGGTAGAAGGGAACAAAGAGTTTAAGGCTGTGTTATATTGGTGGAAGGGTGAATCTAGCAGCTAGAGACTCAGTAATTGCTCAGATCCTTCACATAGAGCTGGAACATTAGCATAGAGAGGAGCTCAGACAGCTTTTATTACACAGCCAGCAGAGAAAACTGTTTCATTTTCCACAGCTCAGAGGGGAGCAAACACAGAGAATGCAGGCAGCCAATCACAGCACAGGGGGCATGTCCCACCCAGGGGGTGTGTCCCAACAGGCTGAATGAAATAGCAAGCGTAGAACACACAGATTAGCTTATATCTGCTATACTAAATGATTTAGATAATACAAACCAACTGCAAAAGTGTTTATTTTTACTGTCCCCCATCATTAGAAATATGATCTTTGTAGCAAGAAAACCCCTTTAATGTCTAAACTGCTGGCAACAAAAGTAAGTGCACCCTTAAGTGAAAATAGACAAATTGTGCCTAATTTGTCATTTTCCCTATATGGTGTCACATGACTCGTTAGTTTTACAAGGTCTCAGGTGTGAATAGGGAGCAGGTGTTTGGGCACCAATTGTCCATTGTCACTTAGGGTCGTACTCACGTTTGTTGCCAGCGGTTTAGACCAGTGATGCATGTTACTCAGTGGCATCCAACATACATAGGATCCTATGTTCAAAAAAATGTTTGCTGCATGGCATACATTTATTTTCTGCTGGTTTATGGAATAGCACAGTAAAGATGAGTAGATGAATATAAGTATTTATCAGTTGCATAAATTTCTGCAACAAATCTTGTGTGTGTGAATATACCCCTAGGCTGGATCTGGACTGTACATCAGCATAGGTACCAACATTTCTGCCTGGTGGGAAGGGTAAAAAATATGGAAACAAATTCTTAACTGTGATGCTGCTATTGTTCAAGTGCTGCCACTGTTCGGTGCACTCATGGCATCATGTGGGAGCAGCAGCATTAGAACAGCGGAGGCTTCACAAATAATATAAGGTTTTGTTTTTATTTTTTTTTACCCCTCCCAACAAACAGACTATTTTTCCAAAGTCATGGACAACCCCTTTAAGCCTCACTGCTGAGACAGCCCAGGAATACCTCCAACCTGCCAGAAATGCCCCACGATGCGGGGTTGGGATTAAATACTATAAACCATGCACCTTAAAGGGGTTGTCTCACTACATTGATTCATCTTATCTCAGTCCTTTTTTCTTGGTTTCATTTTGAATTCAGGGGCTTGTTTACTGGCTTCTACTAGGCTGCAGTGGAAGCCAGGTCTGTAGCTATAGCAACCAGTCCTGGCAGCCTATCAGGAGAGATCAAACAGGTCTATAGCTGTAGCGACCTGAGGAGCTGATGCAGCCCATACAAGAGGGAATATCTAGGAATAGGTAGGACATTGTTAATGGACATATATTGCAAAGTGACTTGTTTTTGCAAGATCTTTAACATAAAAAGCAATCCTTGTAGTGAGACAACCCCTTTAATGTCCCAGCTCATTGTCCAGATAAGACCAGTACTGTCGGCAAGTGTCCTTCAAAAGCTTTGGATACAATAATTTCATTTCTTTGTGTATATATATGCTGAAGATGAGTATGTCCTTCTGTCCTTCTCGTAAAGATCTTAAAGTTGCAATTTTGGGTAAGTAGACCAATAAAGTCAGACAGCATTAATCTTATTACATTAGTACATTTCTAAAAAAAAAAATAAAAAAAAATCTATTAAAAAAAAACCTAAATATTAAATCCAAACAAACTCTTAAAATTCTAAAATATGAAATTGCAAACAAATCCAAAAGTTATTTAAAAAATCCATATGTAAGCAAATTTATATTTCAAAAATATAACAAGGTTAAATGAATATGAGTAATGGTCATTTTACCATTTTTTTAAATTAAAAGTAATTCTTTATTCATTTTATATTGCAGGATAGCGAAAGCTTTTTTTAGACAGTGGACGGTTGACACATCAGAAGTTTTTGATTAATCTGAGACATAAACTGCAGGAAAGATCTACTGAGAGCCCAAACTAGAAATTAAGTATTTTGACTTGCAAATGATGAACCATTTAATTGTTCCAAAATAGCTCCCCATAATTAGGTTACGATCATGGAATCCATCATAGCTCTTTTTAGATGAACACAGCATTAATCATGGATTTGAAAAACGAGATTAAGACATGCTGTTCTGTTATATAACAATCAGTTAATAATCCATGCTATGTATATAATGATCTAAACAATCAGCACAGTTTCTTTAAATGCAGGTAGTTTTATGAACAGTTATTTGATCATAAAAATATATTAATAAAAAAAGCAAAACACACTTAAAGGGGTTTCCCCTTCTCACACATAAATGTCATAACAGCAGAATATGTCACAAATGGGCAGAACAGAGAGTACTTCATGCTTGTCTGCTATGCTCCATTTCAATATAGGGTGTGCTCGACTTCTCGGAACTTCTATAGAACAGAATGGGGAGTAGCGCGCAAGTGTGACCTTACCTTCCATTCTGTGTAGAAACATTCGGGGACCCATTCTTAAGGTAGGTACATACTATAGATATGCCATTAGTGTCTGGAATGGAACTACCCCTGTACCTCTTTTACTATAATTTTCAACAGTGACTACACTACATAAATAAAAAAAATTATACTGACGGCTAATCACTGCCAACAGTGGTCTTGTCATTGGCATGACATCACTGAACAGAAGTGAACGAGTCTTAAGTGATGATGATGGGGAATGATGACTTCCAGCTGTGGGGTCACGTCATTGCCTTTAAAAAACAAAACCTGGTCAGCGCATCCATTGTGAAGAATAA
Organism: Phyllomedusa bahiana; assembly: GCA_025379985.1. NCBI lineage: Eukaryota > Metazoa > Chordata > Amphibia > Anura > Hylidae > Phyllomedusa > Phyllomedusa bahiana. The sequence continues at coordinate 57,860 of JAODAL010014949.1, read as the reverse complement.
AAATATAGGGGCACACTGGTGTAGCAGTCCAAAGCTATGAAAACGCAATACAATATCAGCAGCACTCCATAGGCACTAAAAAGGACATAAGAATTTTTTGGAACAGCATTTCTGCACCCACCTGCACAAGCTTTTTATTTAGATCAGATTTATAGCTGGAACCTTCTAACCCTGAGATGTGGACTTCTGAACAGACACCAAGAGAGGTAGCATATAGCGTAGGTTCCCACCTGAATTGGGGTCAACTTGCCGCGGTAGGTGGGCATTTACAGTTTTGATCGGAGATGTACACTAAGAACCTCACATTTTTTCATATATTCCTTAGTAGCAGAAATGCTGTTCCAATAATTCTTATGTCCTTTTTGACCGTTTTTAATGCTTATAGAGTGCTGCTGATATTGTATTGCGTTTGCATTGCCTTTAAAGTGATTTTCTCACTAAGAAGATTAGCTTTCAACAAAAACAGTGGTTTCTATGGTAACCTGCATACCTGTTATCTGATTAGCTGAGAGCAGGAGTGACATCACCTCAGGAACAGAGCTCTGACAGAGCAAGAAATTGTTATCTTTTACACAATTATAGATAATGTCTTGCTTCTCAGGGCTCACAGCACTTGTACCTTTTGTTTCCTGTAGCTAATCTTGTTTAATCTAATTAGTTCACTCACAGCTCAGTCACATCAATTCATCCAAAGGATGACATAATTCCTGTTCTTAGTTAATCAGCTAACAGGTATGCAGGTTACCATAGAAACCACTGTTTGTGTTGAAAGCTAATCTTCCTAGTGAGAAAACCCCTTTAAGTCATCATTTGCAGCCGTTCTCTTTCAAGCAGTGATGTAAAGGCAATGGCAAGACTGCTGTAGGCACTGATTGGATGTAACCATTGACAAGCTGATCGCAATACTGAAAGTAAACAGAAAAATGGGGGCCACCAGCTTTAAATCAAGAACAACAGTAAATGTAGAGGCAAGTATGATATTTTATACAACAAAAAGACAAATTCGCTCACCTGGTATAGGTTTCCTGTATTATTACAACTGGGCGTGGATTGCAGTAGAAGCATGGAGATTGCCCATTGATCCTTGAGTACTACAAAATTGTAAAAAAGAAAATCTTCTCCAGCTCCTTTTATATAAAAAACTCTTTATTTAATTCATATAAAATCCATATTCACAGAAGACAAATAAAACATGGCTGATGCGTTTCGGGAAAGATACGTCCCTTAGTCGTGGCATGAGCATATCCATCATAGCTTTTTTTAGATGAACACAGCATTAATCACGGATTTGAAAAACGAGATTAAGACATGCTGTTCTGTTATATAACAATCAGTTTCTAATCCATGCTATGTATATAATGGTCTAAACAATGCTACAACTAAGGGGCGTATCTTTCCCAAAACGCATTAGCGATGTGTATTTATCTTCCGTGAATATGGATTTTATATAAATTAAATAGTTTTTCATTTTTATATAACAGGAGCTGGAGAAGATTTTCCTTTTTACAAATATGATATTTTTATGTTATGAGTGCAGAAGCTAAAAAATTGTAACACAAAAACTAACAGGAGAATTGCTTTAAAAAATGTACAATAACTTCCACCATAATAATGTTAATACTAAATATCAGTAATTCAGTTTCTTTCATACCATGGAATCTCTTCTGGTCTTGTTTTTTTATGTTCATTTTGTAGATCCAAAGCTAAGACTTTCCACCTTACCACACCCAAAACTGTTACCTGGTGCAGCATTACCCAACCTTGTTTTGTAATAGATAAAACAAAAAACTCTAAAGTTCTCAATTTTTTCTTTTTTGCATTAGCTCTATTAGGGTTGGTTCACATGATGGGTTTTAACATGGAATTCGATGCAGATTTCGTGTTGAATTCCACATGCAGATCGGGTCTCATTCATTCATTTGAAACCTGTGGGGTGTAGAAAATCCATGCTGTAGTTTACAATTTCAAATCCATGGTACAGAAAAAGCATGCACATGTCCATTATTTGAAGTGAATTCTGCTCAGTTTCCGCGTCGGGTTAGCCCTTACTGAAATGCGGCTAACCCATGTTCTTATCAGAGGTGAAAACTGCCTCTGCAAAGATAAAATCTGAGATACCACCTCCAAATTCTACTTTGGCTTCCAATTGAAAAACTCAACATGTGAACATACCCTTATTACAATTTTCTGTTGTTTGTCAACTTAAATTAAATAGATATTAGATTGTAAACAATTCAAACTCATGGTCATTGTTCGAAATCCCACAATTAAAACTCCTACCTTTTTATAGATTGGCATGTCAGATCTGGAAGAATTCCAAATTAGTCACCAAGTTTGAGTACACCGTGGGACTCATTTATCAAAGCTGTCTAATAGTAAGACTGTCTTTGTTGTCCATAGCAATTGGAGCTCAGTTTTAATTTTTCTGGAATAGTTTAAATATGAAGCTGGGCTCAGATTGGTGGCCAAGGGCAATATAGAGAGTCTTACTGTTAGACAGCTTTTTATAAATGAGGCATTTGTGTCACATTCTGGGCCTTTCAGAAACCTATTGAATTCCAGATAGCTATATATACGGGAAAATGTTCCATTACCAAATTGGGAGATGTGTATATGTAGCTAATATCTTTGCAGCTTTTGTTCAATTGCAACCTAAATACGAGCTCGCATTATAAAAGATATTTACACACCTTATCCATCCAGTTCCCATATCCCAGACCCAGTATTTCTCACTTCTCCCTAATTTGAGTTCTCTGATGTCAAGGCCTATAAACCCATTTGATTTTATCAAAGATTTCCCACAGGACCTTGACAACCTTGGATAGATGGAAATCAAGGATTTCTGGTACATGATGTAGGGATGTCTATTGATTCAGAGTTTTTGGGGGGACATAGTGGATCTTCTTTCAGAGGTCCTGGATATATCTATACCTTCTAGCCCAGGGTGCAGTTTATTTGGGTCCCTCATCAAGTACATTGGCAGCGTCACATTATAATTTCTCTATAAAACATATGTTTTGGCTAAGAAAGTATTAACCTTACCTTGAATGGATAGTAGATCTCTTTAAGTGTGGAAGAACTTGGTTAATTCCATAATCCCGCTTACCCTAATAGTATATAAAAGCTGGGGTTGTCCAGGAAACGTTAATAAAATGTGGTGTTGTTGTAGTGTACCAAACCTGGGTTACCCTACAGATGGTGTGTTGTTGTATCTGTACTCTGATATCGGCACTATTTAAAGGGGTTTTGCCACAATCTCATTTCATTACATGCTGGCCTCAGAGGATGGAGAAATGGCTACACTTGCGCAGTTCTGCCTGTTCATTTCTCTTGGAGTTCCAGATATAGCTGAGTTGGCATGCTCAGGTATATACAGTTATCCCATAGACTTAAAGGGGTTTTGCCACGATCTCATTTCATACCTCCTGCATCCAGCTCTTTATCTCTGTGTGCTCAGAAGAGGGCGTGTGTGATTTGTTTGAATTGCATATCATGTGACCCAGCAGGATGACATCACCAGGCCTTTCCTCTCTTTAGTCAAAGAGATGTTTGTTTATGTATAGAGCGGTGAGTAGCTACAATGTAGCTAAGAAGTAAAGGTTTTGCCTCACAGCACAAGGGTCCTCGGTTCAAATATCTGCAGGAACTAAAATTGTGGGGTTTTTTTTCTCTTTATCAACACACATACCTCATTGAGGTTTAATTTTTTTATTTTCACTGTTTGACTAATTACTAAGGAGTACAGAGAACAGGAGTAGAATGACAGCACCTGGGGTTTGAACACTCAGTAGCTGTCTGAGAGGAGAGGTGATGTCTGAACATGTCTGGTAAGGACTGAGGAGCTCTCAGCCCTGGTCGTGTCCCCTGGAGATGAGCTGTAAACAATGGATCACTAAAGGAGCAGCTAAAACAATAACAGAACATCATTTTTAAAACTGATGAATGGTGAAAATGATTATTATTTAATTTGCAAGCTTCCCACATCAATTTTACTTTGTGGCAAAACCCCTTTAAACTCTGTTTGAACTTTGAATACTGTGATATGCCTGTGCTGTACTGTATTGTGTATGCAAAAGTGTAATGTCATGGTGATTAAGATACTTAAGGGGTTAACAACTGCACGGCCTCATCAGGAGATGGTCACCTGGGAGATATGGGTGGGGGCACAGTGTATAAGGTGTTTTTGCAATTTCCTAGTTATTCTGGTTCCTGATGCAAAAATGGACGGTGTTCCATGATAGCTCTGTGTGGGTCTGCTGGTCTCAGGTCAGCAAAGAGATCAGCTTCTTCCTCTTCTAGCCACAGTTTCCCATGGAATAATTGCCAAAGATTTTTCTGAAAAATGGTACAACTTGTCTGACAGATGGGGTCCTGGAAAAATACAGAATCATGAGGTAGAGTATGTTCCACGTAGACCTCATGTTTGTTGAGACCTGGTTAGCTTCTGGTCTGGTTCAAAACTGGTTCCTTGAAGAGAGATAGATTCCAGTTTTCCTGGAGTAAGAGAAAAATTCCTTGAAATCTAATTTGGAATAATATGGGACTTATTTAGAGAGCAGCTCACTGCTGCTGGCTGTGCAGATGATAAACAGACATGTAACATGCTGAAAAGGGGAATCTCTGTGTATTACAACTTGCTGAAAGAATAAATGAGGAAAATACTTTATTGCACCAGAATCATTGTGACTCCTGCCTGCTTAATCTGCATGTCATCAACAGGGACACCTCACATCCCATCACAGGGAATCTAGAGTGTGTGCCTGGGGATTATCAAGTTAATACCATCCACTCTAATCTACTGTTCAGAGCAGAACTCTGTAACGTTCCCAAGGAGGTAAGAGAGGACTGGATCCATTGCCTCTGTGACCAATACTACTCCCATTCTTTCCTCTGCGGCCCTGGTCCACTACATTATGGCGTCATGCTTGATGACTGTTCAAAATAAAAACACGTCAGATAACCTGGTGTGGAGAGCTTCAGGTCTGTATGCTCTCATTACTTAGCCTAGACCAGTTAGTAATGTGATATTGAATCTGATGTCTACCCTTTTCTACCCTTTTTTGATTTTGAGGTTTATGAAAAGATTGTGTGTTCTAATCAAGCAAGTTTAAAAAATATCAGTAACTCGCAGATATATTGGATTTTATTTACTATCACTGTCTAAAATAAAGGCAGTCTAAAAATGCACCAGATTTATTACTGTGGCTTATGGGAGAGTGGTAAATTTGACACAGCATTGGACTTGACTAGCTTTTTAGACCAACTTTTTTTGGCTTAATTTCTAAATCTCAATTTTAGCACAGATCATTCTATTGTGGCCACACCCACTTCTCTACAACATCATGGCACTTTTTTGTTAAGCCACGTCCTGTGTCTGTTAGTGTGCAAAAAGTGTCTAAATTCAATAATAAATGTGTTCCAGACATGTTGTCGCAAAAATATGCCACTTTGTAGTACATTTTAAGACACTTTTTTGGCATAACCACAATAGTAAATGAGGGCCATTGTTTACAAATGAATGACATTTAGAGGTCATCTTGCTCCGCACCTCTCTCCTGGTTCAACCTTTAGGGGGACATGTATGAAAATCGGCGCATTGAAGCGCCTGTTTTCACGTTTTTTACCTCATGTATGTCAGTGAAGTGCACCCATAAATGCGGGGCAAACTTTGACGCCTCCAGCAGACAGACCACATTGAAATAGGTCTGCCTGTAATGGGCCTCACTTTGTTGACCTGCATTCATACATACGTCGGAGTTTTCAAATGTGGTGCGTCCCGCCCCCAGAACACCCACAGAACACCCCTTCATGTTAGGCTAATTACAAAGTGGCGAACCTTGCGTCTAACAGCGCATTAGGTGTGTCCGACAGCGGAGCCGGCACAGTGAGGCGCATTATACGCCTGAAAATGTGTGAAAGCTCCGATCATACATGTCCCCCTTGATTTTGGTCTCAAACAGCAGTTATGTTTGCTCACATCATCTTGTGTCTACAGCAGTCATTGAACAGAGGATACTCTGAGGATCACTAGCCGAGGATTCTCCTGAAGCTCAGCTCAAATCTACATAAGAAGCCCAAGACTGGGGTCCTAGCTTCACGACAGATAGATAGATAGATAGATAGATAGATAGATAGATAGATAGATAGATAGATAGATAGATAAAGTTACTTACTGTTCAGTACGGTATAGCTAAAAATATCTAGATTTAAAAAAAACAAAACATAAATATCTCTGTGGAAAAGAGAAATATGTACATTCACGCAAAACACACTAAATATTTTGCATCAGTCCTTGTGTTTTACAGTTCTTCTACTTTAATGAGCCGCATATGGTAAAAAATTGTTTTTGCATTGCTGGCTTTGACATTTTTTCAGTCCATATTTGGATGGTTGAGATGTCTGGCAGATGGTAGGTGAAACGCATCAAGGAAATGCTGCTTAGAAATTATTTGGATTACAAATCTGACTATAATTTGGCTTATGAGGAGATGGGTTTCTTTTTAACTTGAACATATTAGTGAACTGACTCACTCTGTTAACCAGATTGTAGCAAAGTATGAAAGAACTTTTTACTTTTTACATTTAGTTACTTAAATTATTATACTTTTCAAATCTGAGATTTATGAACCTTTTTACATAAAGAAAGTTTGCTCAAAAAGTATAAACTCAATTTACCAGCGTAAACAGTTTACCGTAGTAAGAAAATATGTATAATTAGGGTCTGTTTATATGTCAGAAATTCAGGCAAATTTTGATGGAATCTATGTGCTTTCAGCACCCAAATCTTTGTGAATTCCACATAAAAAAGTGACCCTTTATGTTTATTTAGAATCTGCTTCATACATGGCACAAATTTTTCAGGCGTCGATTAGCCCCATTAGCCCCAATGTATAAGGGTAATCTGTGTTTTAATCTGCCGCAAAATCATCTACACAAAATATGAAATAATTGCCGATTTCTGCAATGGTAATAGAATTTATTATCTATTGGGTTTGTGAACAGACACTTAAGGCCACATGTATGAAAACTGTCTAGGTCTAAACCTCACTTTGTTTGCCATAGCAACCAATCAGAGGGCCCCTCTCGTTTTCCAGAGCACTATATGAAATGAAAGTGAGTTTTAGACCTAGACAGTTATCATACATGTGGCCCTTCTAGTGTTGTTTTAGTAGAGTTTCTTTACTTTTTGAGATATATGCCATAGAAAAAATATGTAAGTAAATAAAATAAAAATAAATAAGCAGTGTCAAATAAAATATGTACTCTGCCATAACCAAATTTAACACAAGTTTAGAGCATGAAAAGCTTATGTGTAAGGGTATGTTCACACGGCTTATTATCCCGCGTATTGCGCTTAATACACGGCGAAATGGGTGCTGCAATTATAGAGAGCTATGGATTACGCGACATGTCAATTGTTAGTGACGAATATGCGCCACTGACAATGCTTGTCTATGGGACCGGCGACTGGCCACTCCCCCGTCCTGTGCTTTGGAATTATGTGCTGATCAGCGCATGGTTCCAAAACACCCGGTGTATTGCGGTGCGGCTATATGCACCTCAATAAGCCGTGTGAACATAGCCTAAAGGGCCCCCAAGCTGTCCCTGCCTACTTGCCAGCCCATACCTAAGTGGTCTGCGACAACTGGACAACGGTCCCTTTACTGGCTAAATGAAACACTTTAAGGTATGTTCACATGGCTTATTTCAGGGCGTAATTGTGCTGCAATGCGCCCCGATATACGTCCTGTAATTACAGTAATCATAGGGATAAGAAAACTGAGCAATACAAGAGAATACACAATGCTAGCTCAAGCCAAAGAGACTATCACAAGTACTGTTCAGAAGACAGAGTTATCTTCTTATTGGATGTCAGAGTCCCGTTTCAGAGTGTGACTGGACAGGCGTTCAACCACACAGAACTGACACTAGCCGACTGCCACCTTATTAGTGTTTGTCATATACTCACTTACCAGTATGTGACGTGGGGGCCACTGTAAAGGGGCTAATTTATTCCCACTAAATCCTATTTGAACTCACCTTGCACTCTGGTGGCAAATTGAGCATAAATCACACTCAACACAGTTCAACCACCCCAAAAATATACACGGCCATCATCTTTCTCAATAATCTAAATTGGAGGGAAGGATCCCATCATCCACACACGCACTGGCAGGGTTAAAACACTCTAATCAAACAGTGCTCTCCAGCAGTCAAATGATTACACACTTTGATCAAGGCTATGGATTCTTAGAGCATACAAGGACCAAACTTATTAAAGTTTTAATCTTTAATAGAAAAACACTTACAAATGTAAATGATCGTCTTTTCTTGGGTAAGGAAAGAATTGGGACACAGCTCAGCTGATGGCTGATCCCCAAGCTGTGACCGCAGTTTCCCCTGGAAAACATATTTTATAACCAGAACAATCCGTTTAGGTTTCAAAGCTGCCTATCAGCTCATTAGAGTAATTTGTGGTCCCTGACTGGCTGATTAAGTGATGAGGGAAACAATACAAGAATACCTAATTTTATGTGTCCCTTGATTGAAGCATTGTGATGTGGTTTGGAGGAATACAAGGGTTGGATGGACAGACCTTAGACTGCTATTCTTTAAAGTAGATGAAACTTCTGGTCCAGTGTTAAAAGTTGCAGTTTGGAGATAACCTGTCACCTCCAATAAATAAGTTAATGGTTTATGACCTGTAGTTAATAATACTTGAATAAACCAGCTTGTAGAACGGGGGTACACATATTTAATCTGTGCTGAGGGGAGTGTGCATAAACAATCTGTAGTCACTGGGATATACTGTATATAACACACTTTACTATTACAGTGCTGATTTTTATTAGCCTTTTTATATGTAAATTCATATATACAAAGTTGAAAAGATTCAAAAAAGATACTGGTCCATTAATTCCAACCTATAACTCTACTGTGTTGATCCAGAAGAAAGCAAAACCCTCTATGGGACGTATACCAATTGCTTCATTGCAAATTTCAAAATAATTCCGTGGATTCTACTTCATTAATCCAATTTCTTACAGCTCTGTCAAAATCATTAACTCTAGTTTCTACCCGTTTGTCTTGTGCATTTTCTATTCTGATGCTTTGACATCTTCCTTGGTCTACCTGTATGTTTTTCTTATATATTCTTCTCTCTTTATACTTGCATCAAACTGTACGCACAATTCACTGGGAATAACCAACATAGGCTGGCAAATTCTGTGTTAAATTTCCATCTTTAGGGGTTTTTATAATCCTTTAGATTATTTCAGCTCTCTTGACAACTCTCTTATTGGGACATGCTGTCCTTCAATTAGCCAAGTCCACAGCTCGGTAAGATCTGTTAAGACTTTCCCTTTTAACTGCAAACTAGGTTGCATTTTTAGACTTGTGCTGAGATTTGTTTTATAAATGCAAATTACAAGCTAATTCCTTTATGTCCACTTGATTTGGAAAGTGTATTCTATTAATTCATATTATTTCCTTTTATTTGCTTGAGATATGTTTTTATGAAGCTAGATTGTTTCGCTTTTAAACAACTATTGTCTTGCTATGAGGTACAACAATTGGATAACTATTGTCTAAGTGGGTTGATGCCATAATGAACAGGGAATGAGAAAAAATGAGGAGGAAGAAAAGCTGGTTCGTATGAGCTGTACAGAAAACAGCATTAAATGTGTTATTAATGTTAAAACAGATTTATTTAGCAAAATGGCTGCATCAAAAGGTTTCCGTCCCCTTATTTGTCTGGGCATTGAGTCCTGAATCAGGTTCGAGAAGTTAATCAATTCACATATAGAAGATTATCCTCTAATATGTGCATATATTAAACCACCTTATCTGTTATTGCATATTCTAACATATTATTCAAAACTATGGGTAAAATTCTACTGCGATCGGATACTTGCCCAGAGAATATTATGGTCTCCATTATAGCAAAGGCATTATAAATGATAAGATATATTAATCTATATTCTAGCCGTTCCCTATTGTTTAGAGTCCATAGGATGTCAGTACAATTCGAGTAGTAAAGGGTTGAATTTATTCAGCACATACTGCAGAATAAGATAAGGGAATACAATTATTTATGTACAGCATTCATATGATAAATAAGATATTCTGGAAATACCTTCCATATTTGAAAATGCACGTATGTATACCCAGTGGATCAGGACGGTTTATTGGATATTTAAGGAAATTGGAAAATATTTCAATCTAGTTTTAGAAGTCATAAAAATGTATACTATTTTAAAAAGCACCATCATATGAAGCAGTAGAGAAGATATCTCCTATTAGACAACATTACATAGGCTCTGTGCCTTCTAATAGATCCTCAATGAGTCTCCATTCATAGGAGCTTCTAGCTGCTTATAGCTAGGCCCCTTTAAATACTGGGCTCCATACTGCTGCACACATATACCTCCTCATTGCATGACAATGCTATTTCTGTGATTTCACTTCATATGTAAAAAAACCTCTTCACTCACAATCTCCACCCCATGTGGTGCAGTATGTCATGAACTCTCCCGTGACTTTATTCCGTCTATTAAACCACCGGTTTCAACTACTATATACACTTTGAAGGGTCAAATATAAATTAAAAAAAAAACTTTTATTAATAAGCTATTAAAAGAGTGTAGATACACCTCAAATAAATACAATACATATACTAGAAACCAGAGTCATACATACTTAGAGGCACAACGGATACAATTAACAGGGAGCAGAAACCTACATGACAAAGGTACTATAGAGTACAAAATGCAAAGAGCAGGAATAATAGGATGAGATAAAGGAACAGAGTGAGAGGTTTAATAGCGTGTATGTATATACTTGCTCTACACACACTCTAATAGGTCCCTAGTATGAGTCCTGCCTATCAAAACAAGTGTGGGGCGTCCGTCCTGACAAGGACGGCTCCATCAGGAACCTCTCCCTAATAATTATATCCCCTACAATGCCCTAATTAACAGAAATGTGCCAACATGTTTCTGTACCTACCTACTATGTTGGTAGCGTTTATCTTATTCAGGGCTTACAAATACATCTTAGGATAAAGCCTTAATAGATGAGCTTCATCTAGGAATGCAGCCTTGAAGCGTGAGCTAGAACGTATGGTTCACAGCTCACAAAAACAGCTCTGGTATGCTGCTGTTTTTGCTCCCTGTAAATTGTATCTGTTGTGCCTCTAATTATGTATGACTCTGGTTTCTAGTACAGTATGTGTATTTCTGTATTTATTTGATGTGTATCTACACTCTTTTAATAGTTTATTAATAAAATATATTTTTTTATTGATATTTGGCCCTCCAAAGTATATATAGTAATAGTAGATATTTTATGGGCGACTTTGGACATTTTTCTCCTGTGTTGTTCGTCACATAGGTTCTATAGGCATAAACCACCGGTTTGCCACAATTACTACTCCTTGTGATCTGACATTCCCCTTGACTTCTACCCAGCTGTCAAACCCTCTCTCATCCATGTTCATTTTATCATTTTGATTAGATTTCATTATAACTAAGTAAAGGTCTACTTTTAATTGGAAAAAATAGACTTCATGAGCTCACCCGATAGCAGCTGATTCTCAATCCCAGATAAATGGCTGTTGCTTGACCACGCAAGGCTCCCTGGTCCACGGCAAAAGACCTGTATTCACTCCAACATATGCAAAATCGGACCAGCGTTCAAGTAAAACAGGTCCTTTATTCTTATAGTTAACAAACAGGTGAAATATACATATTATGCTGTTTTACTTGAACACTGGCCACTAGTTTTAATTAACTTATGGGGGGGCACAGGTTCGGACTGACTCACAGGAGAGCAGGGGAAACCTCCGGTGGTCCCCTGAGCATGTCAGACGTGAAGTTTTCTTTTAAACTGTTTATACGTCCTTGGTAGAGGCAGAAAGGCAGAGATAAAGAGGTAAAATGCAAGAGGCAGAGTACTGGAGGCATGTAGAGTAGCTGTAGGATAGGCCCCAGAATCTCCACTGGTGGTCCCTAAAATCAACTTCACAGGTGGGCCCCCAAACAAAATTTCACATGTAGGTCCTAGCCACCCCAGTCTAACACTGGAGTGACATTATTTTTCATGAACAGTTGCTTGATACTGAAGATTAACAAGCACCAGACGTTAATCATTACTCATTTACAGATACTACGCTCCATTTAGACTGATAACATTGTAAACTGTAAGGCTACAACACATATATTTAGATATGGTGCACCTAAAAGTTTAATGATAATTTTTTCATCATCTTTTAGTGTGAGATGCCTCTCTTACATTACCAAGGTCCTAATGTATTTGTACAATTCCCAGAAAGGACACAACTTTCAAAAGCATTGTTCTCGACATACGACAAACAAATTGACCTACATTTATAAAAATAAGCATACACAAGGAAGAAGTGCTAAAAGCTAGCAACCTTTCAAAAATCTAGGCCAGGCTACCATGCAAACTTGTAGGAAAGAATATATATAGTCGATCTTACATGCATTTTTAATCACTCTCTTCAGTGGGGCTTTTTACCTTCCTCGATGAATAAAAGAGACTTATCAGACAATGACAGGCTAAATCTGATGGACATGTTCTATCTAATATACTGAAGTAACAGTCAAAGCAAAGTAGTCTTACTGTTACCAAGTGACTATATTTTATGTAAAACATAGAAAAAGATCCATTATCAGGGTTTGACTGGGCCCAGACTCTGACATAATTATGGACACACAAAAGTCCAGCTGTAAAATTACCAGTGACCTTGAATTATTTGCCGCTAGTGTTTTTTTGGGTTATTGGTTGTTTTATAGTAATAAATAGATGGGGATGGACCCTAAGAATCATTTTTAATGGTGGCTTCATGAAACCCCAGACTGGTCCCATCTATGATCTCAGAGACTTGGTTTTGTCAATGATTATCCTTGTCATACATATATCCTAATATAACTAATGATTTTATACATTCATCCTGTTGGCTATCTTGCCATCAACACAATCCATACATTACCAAGTCCCTGTTAATAAAATTAACGAAACAGTTTGATAAATAAATGGTTCCAGAGGTGGGACCCTCATCTCTTAGACATTTCTGGCATGTTCTCTGTAGATTTGTCATAAGTGTTGAGATGGAAAAACTCCAATAAGATTAATTGGATGCAGTTTTGGATTCATCAGCCCCACTGCATCAAGAAGTGACATCTGATTTGTGGGATTTTTTTGTGTTTTTGTTTCACAAAATGAATTTAAAATCAATGTCTGCAGAATCCCAATATAAATTGATATAATGTGGATTTTACCTGATTTCAGTTCAGAATCTTTGTGTGAATCAATGTAAAAGATAAATCATGTGAACATAATCCTTGGGCTCTTTGTTAATTTCATAGTCTGAGAAAAGTTGTGTATGTCAATCTTTCTTTGTTCTACTGTTAAGATGGTTTCTTTGTCTTATAACTAGTCAAGGAGGGATTAATCAGTAAAAGTAGACAACTTCAATTATAAATGAGCAGATTAAGGCTTGGTATAAACCACAGAAGCCTAAAAGTGTTAGGATTTTAGATTAGTTTTAAATATAGGAAAAATGTGAATTTTTGGAAATCAGCCTAATCTTCTCGTTTATCATAAGTCTTTAAAACAATTGAAATAAGTATGACATGATGGGTGCATGCGGACTATGCTTCATAGAAGACATAGGAGAGAACACATGCATAATATGGCATGCAACAGAAGAATCTGGAGTTGGAAGATAGGAAAAATACTTATTATTATTCAAAGACCTGCATAAGGTATCCATAATTATTTGTGTTATTAAATATACCAGAAGTGACGAATTGTAAAAGAACTGTCTGGTTTGTTCAAACCTTCTTTCAAGTCAGAATTTTATTAGAGTCTTACTTTATAGAATCCCTTAAAAGTGTAAGTACCCTAAAATCAAATATGAAAAATCAAATATATCCATTTTTTATCAAATAGTCCCCATAAGTGTCACCCATGCCATGTGATTATAGTTACATAGTTGATAAGGTTGAAAAAAGACAAGTTCCTCAAATCGAATCTATAACCCTACTGTGTTGATCCAGAGGAAAAAAAAACCCTTATGAGGTGGATGCCATTTACCCCTTACTAGAGGAAAAAATAATTCTTGACACCAATATGGCAATCAGAATTAATCCCTGGGCCCTATCTATAGACTCTACTATGTGTAAGTTTTAATATTAATTTTTTTTCAATGAACATATCTAGGCCCTTATTCAACTGGTTATTTGAATCCATCATCGCAACCTCCCGTGGCAGAGAGTTCTATAGTCTCACTGCCCTTAAAGTTAAGACCCTCATTAACTCTTTTAAGCATTATATTGTTCATCTCTATACATGGACAATTTTCCTGAAGAACCCAGCTTTAGAAAGACCATCCGTGTATATGTGCCAGATTTTTTGTAATATAGTTTTACTCTTTACTTTGGGTATTGCTCATTTTGGAGAAGACCACATTTTAGAACACCATTCTTAGTGCAATTTTAGTTGGTCATCTCACTGATATTGCACTTTTAACCATCTATTAACCTTCCTGTTCAACTTTTTACCAGCAACTTCCCATTTTTCCCATTTTACCCAAAATTTCCTTGACATTGGCTAGACACAGTTTAGATGCCAATTCACCTAAATCAGTAAAACCACATTTAAACATAAGATTACCCTAATAGCAATTTTGTCCCATTAGTTTTTGTGCTAAGTTAGGGATGTTAAGTATGTAATGCATCTTTCTAAATATGCCTATGTAAGAAAGTATAAATTGCTTTTATAATGGGAAAAAAAAACTTTCATTCCCATTACGGGAAATAACATCCATTCTCGAACGACTTTCCTCACCCCTGTTATCTATAAAAACATGCTATGTTCAAGGAAAGCAGCACTAGGAAAATGTACTCCCATGCTGAGAGCCAAATGTTAGCAGCGTTAGAAAGAGGTGGCAGAGCAATGAGAGGGATTATAAAAGTATTTAATGTAGCTGAGTGCAAAGGTGCAGCGTCTTTACACAACATAATCTTATAATGGCATGGTAATAATTACATTAATCATAATGAGCTCGTTTGGCTGTTGCATGTTTAAATTACGTGACTGAGCAGGAATGCTACAGTGCTTCGGTACTAATTGTGTCCATTCAGCAGAAACAAATGTTTTAAGTAACATCCCTGGACAGGGTCACTACAGTAACATTTGACATCCGTCTTACAAAGGAAAATGTCCCCCAAAGACAAAAGTTTCTTCATTCTTGCACAATACAGTATTAAAACATTGAAATCTCAAGGGTGGTTGGATGCAGAACTACCTAATATTTTTACTCCTGTTGGTTCTTAATAGGAAAGCATTTGTCACCATTTGATGAAGCAAGTTGACTGTTGAATAAGCCTTACCACCCTTACTGTGTTTGATTTTATTGCTTTCCCCCTGTGTTTGTCATTCCCCTCCTATCTTGCCTTCTTTTTAGTGGCCAGAACTCGGAAAAGGTATTCTGGTGCCCTAGGCAATTGAGGGACATAGCGCCCCCCCCCCCCCAATATAGAAAATTCAGCTCACTGTATGCCTCCTTGTGCCACCTTCCTGCCTGGGATAAAGTGGCGCCCTAGGCAGTTGCCTATCTACACCTAACTGTCCTTCTGGCCCTGCAGTGAGCCATTGCCAGTGGATTCACCACTAAACAGATGGTGTCACAATGAAGTTTCCTAGCTTCCAGCTAGGATGAGGAAGAACCTGGCATCTTTGTGGGCCGTAAATAACATTAACATAGGAGCAGTGAGCAGTGCAAGCACTGTGCTGTGGTACTGCCATAGTAAGAACTTTGAGAATGTAATGAAAGGAGGTAACAAGAAGGGTGCTGGTTGCAGCTGCTTACACAGTGAAAGTGATCTGAGAAAGTTGCAGGCCTAATCCAACATCGGTAAGAAAGGCCAATAAGCAATCAAGATTTCTGGAGCAGAAAGGACACCTGTTTAGGAACTGACTATAAATCTTAGGATATGTTCACACGGCTTATTTGTAAGCGTAATCGCACGCGTATTTCACTTTATACGCAGCAAAATGCGTGCCACAATTACGGTAATTCATAGCTATCATACGATCGTATTTTATGATCGTGGGGAGAATTGACATGTCAATTGTTTGCGGCAATTGCGCCACTGACAATGCATGTCTATGGGGCCGATATCCCCAATGTACATAGCCCTTTATAGGTCCATACTGTACCTCCATTTCTTTGCAATGTCTTCACTGCATGCCATATTAAGGACATTTCCCCCCCTTGAAATCAGAAGATATTCCAGATAAGGTTCTTTAAGGAGAATCCATATATAATACAGACCCAAAGGTTCCGGATGTGGCAACCTACAGGGTTAAGCAACACATGTAGAATGGTTAAATTGGTCAATGTATAAAATAACTGAAACAAATACAATCTTATATTGTTCAAAAAACATGAAGTTCATTTCAGATAGACTTGGGACACAATAGAAGATTGCACAAAATACTGTGGTTTACAGGATATAAACAATGCTGAAACCATGTTGCAGCGTACACAAGCACATATGCTTTTGTAACAGTTATCCACTATAAACATAGAGTAATGGAAATAAATTAGACAGTGGGGCCTGCATTGGCATTAACACTTAAAGGGGATGTATTGCTTCTTCAGTTCGTGTTTTTCAAAGTATTTTCAATTTCTCAGCTCTACAAATCCATGGACGTTTCTTCCCCTCCTAGTTGGGTGTTTCTTAACTGAAGGGGGATGACATCATCCCATCCTTTACTGTTCATGCTCGCTCCCAAGCCCTGTTCTCCCCCCCCCCCCCCCCCCGTCTGAGTCCACATCTCAGTGTTCCTCTGCGCATGCAGTCTTATTTTGTAAGAGCTGTTTAAATACCACCTGCCTGCATTCAATTAAGACAGTCTTCTATGAACTCAGGCTTCTATGATCTCTTCTCTCTCAGCTGGAGGTTTGTTACAGTTGAATCCAGTCTTCTATGAAGGGCACAGATCGCCCTTCTATGCAGGAGAGTTAGGCACCGTGGCACAATTTTGCTGTTTTCTGATTGTAGAATCAGCTGCAGTGTGTTTCTGCTGGGAGTGCAGAGTGAAATTGCTACGGTCCCTTACTCTGAGTGAGAGAATCAGGGATCGAGGCACATTTCTGCTGATTTCTGATTGTAGAAGCCCTGCAGTGTTATTGTGTTTCTTCTGGCTATGCAGAGTGAAATTCCTGCTGGTGCCTTACTCTGAGTGAGAGAGGCAGGAATGCATGCTCCCGTGAATCCGACTGGTGGCCAGACAGAATGTAAATAAGTAGAGCCATCAGCCAACCACAGGACAGGAGGAGGAATCCGACCGGCACTGGGGAACTGTGTTTACAGAAACAGAAGATAAGGGACACTGTGAAAACAAGACAGCTTTGCTAATGACATCCAATTGCAAAGTTGATTGTTTTCACTGTCCCCTTATTCTGAAGACCATTTAATGAAATGATACAACCCCTTTAAGGGGATGCTTCACATGACATGGTTTACTTATATATGTTCTACAGTAAAAGGGTATGTTCACACGGTATATTGCACTGGCCAGCACATACTTCTGAAGTGCCCCCACTGACATTACGCACCCACCGGGAAGAAGTGACATGTCACTTCTTTCTCATGGTGCGTATTGTGCGCTGGGTAAAACAACAGGTATGAATTACTGCATTTGTGGGGCGTGCTTTGAGCGTTCACCCTGCAAATACGCCATATACACATACCCTTATACTAACAATATCAAAAAGATTTAAATTTACGGTGGTTACACCTAGGTCCCTTTTGTATAAGTTGGAGTTAACATTTAATTATATGTATTGTATACTGTTATGGATTGGTGCATTAGAGAAGTGAAATACTTCAATATAAATTGACTTTTCATAGCTATGATAGTGAAGGGACTAATTTAACATTAGTGCTTTTCATGTTATAGAGACACCAGTATTAACAGCGCTCAAATGCAGAGCAAAGTAATAAAATGAGAATTTATGAGAGTGATTATGCGCTGGAGAAGATAAGTTTAACTTTCACTAAGCTGAGTATAGAAGCAACTAAATGTGTTTAGAAAAAGGAAACCATAAAAGGGGTTGTTCAGGATGTTTTTTTTTATAAATATTCCCTTCCTCGCTCCCACCATTTAAGTATTGCATCTTAACTACATTGTAATTGTGGACAACCCCTTTAAAAGAAGACAAGCTAGCATTGCTTATATATGGCTATTGATGAGTACTAGCATCCTAATTATATTTACATAGGATATGGCATCAATGTCTGATAGATGTGAAGCCCCTTTCATGTGTAGAAATTGAGATACTACATCCTCCATTGATTCCCTAATTTCTATCATTTCCATGAGGTTAAGCAAGGGCCCTTTCCTCCAACTGTGGACTGGTTTCAAGCGCATGGTTGTTGGACCATGACTTTGGACCACAATTATTTAGATATTTATATCATGGCCTTTATCTGGGTCCAGTTCCATGTTCCTGGAATGATCATTATAAACTGAAAATATTTTGTGTGCGGGTGGGGTAGTACTTTTTTCTTTTAGAATTTTCTGCTTTTTACTCAGAATTCCTGCTCCAAATCATAGAAATCTATATATCACAAAGCTCAACTCCCCTTCCTCTATCACATCCTGCTCTCAGGCATGGCAGCATAAACCATCTGACAGGTTCCCTTTAAGTGAGGATCAGTACTCCATATGCAAACTGTATTTTTACATAGGGTACTGTGTCTATCCTGTTTTATGTTTTTCAATGATTCATGCCCTATTTTACTTCTAGTGTCCCAGCAATAACCAATTACCCAATAAAAGTGACATTGGCTTTGGCACCTGATATGATAATGATGACAATTACTATCAAGAGGTGGTCAAATCACTGCAAAATATATATTCTTTTACCAGGTGTAAACAAATATCACTGCATAGAGAAATACCCAATAAAACATAACATTTAATAGATATACATTAAAAGATAAACCCCCAAAGTGAATCCACACTAACTCTAGGGAAGAAAAGGAAGAAATATAGGACTCACAGTTTTTGATGTTTGACTGAAGTCCAGGCAGAAATTACAGGCGCTTAGTACAAGATGCAGTGCCTGTGGGAAAAAAACCTACATTTACCCTAGATAAAACTGCCTAAATTGCGGGGACATCGCCCCATAAAGGGCGGCTCCGCAAAAGCTAGTCCCTAGAAGATATCTACACTAAAGACGTATATGCAGAAAAATATACATAGTATAACATACATATATTACAAAAAAAGCCAATAAGCCCGACGCGTTTCCCCTTCACAGATACAAGGGTTCATCAGGGGACATGAGGCTATTAGAAAAGATGCAGATAAACCTGGGTGACCAGTATGATAATAGATAGAAAGGTACACCCAAAATGATACCTATTCGGTGCTCAGATATGTAGGCAGCAACTGAGAACATAAGCTGCCCCTACTTTATACCTCCAAATCCCACCCAATGTATCGGAATAACCAATAAACTCACCCTAATGATCTAGATGCAGCATATGACAAGTCTATGTCCACGGCGTCCGGAAGACAACCACTGCGCATGCGCGCAGTGGAACGCAAGCAAGATGCACATGCTTCCGGTTACGATCGTCTCCAAAGCTATAACTGCGCATGCGCCCCTAAATGGAACGCATAATGCGTGTCAAGACAATACTAGTCAGTAGACAAACGCTGATAAGCCGCGCACGCGCAATGATAGAGAGAAACATTATGTCAAGGCAACAGTAATAGCGATTCTGATAAGATTTAAATACATAATAACGCGATTTGAAATATGTTACAATAATATACAAATGGAGAAAAGGGTGGGAAAAAGACGATATAGCACCGAATTTTAAAGGGGGATAGCCAGAAATAGGTTCCCAATTGAATGTAATTATCACACCTGGGCCCATCCTATTCCGAATGGTCAATGAGTAAGGGGTAATGACCAAAACATGTCCGATATAAAGCTGTGCCTCTCTGATCCTGAGTAAATAATCCCATCTGACTACAAAAGACAAAAGAAAAGGGGGGGAGAGGGTAAGAGACAAATTTAGTTAAATAAAACATCCAAAATAAAGGGACTCATTTAGGCCCTGTGGCTTCAAGGAGCCCATTCGGTAGATCCATTCAGTTTCTTTGCGGAGGATCCTTTGATTCCAATCCCCTCCACGTGGTGATGGTCTGATGACCTCAATCACATTAAAACGTAAGATCTTGAAATCTCCATTATGGAACTCTTGTACATGGCGAGCTATTGGGGGATCCCTATCGTGCCTTACATCCGCAGCATGTTCCCCAATACATCTCCTAAACTGCCTCTTGGTCTTCCCAACATAATTAAGGGGGCATGGACAGGTGCACAGATATACTACACCTTCTGTTTTGCAATTAGCAAAATCCCTTATTGTAGAGACTTTATGGTCAAAGGCACACAAAAAGTTTTCCCCTGTTGTATTACCGGGCAAGCTATACAATTGGTGCCACATCTAAAGGTACCCATCGGTTTACGGTCCAACCAGGTGCCCTCTCGATTGGAGGACCGATCGAAATGACTAGACACCAAACGGTCTTTAAGCGAACGTCCTCTACGATAAGTAATTTGTGGACTATTAGGGATATAGTCACTTAGATCTGCATCCAATTGAAGGATCCGCCAATACTTTCTTAAGATCCCAGTGACTTCCCTATTCCTCTCATCGTATGAGGCAATGATTCTGGCTGGTTCAGCCTTATCAATCTTAGGTCGTGGGTTTAGGAGGACAGTCCGATCCTGTTTCACCGCATAATCATATGCAGATTCAACTACTCCCTGTGGATAACCTCTGTTATAAAAACGATCACAAAGTATCTTTGACTGAAAATGAAAGTCATTAGACCTCGAGCAATTCCGTCTTAATGGAAGAAATTGACTTTTAGGGATACCACGTTTTTGGCAAATGGGATGATGTCTTTCCCATCGCAAAAAACCATTGGTGGCTGTTGGTTTCCTGTACAGATTAGTATGGATATACCCATTTGCACTCTTAGTTATTAGTACATCCAGGAATGGTAAACTATGTTCCTGCACAGCGCAGGCCAATTTCATTCTTGTTAAGATCCTCCACAAATGTTCCAAAAGAGGCTTTGGTACCTTCCCAGAGGATGAAGATGTCATCAATGTACCTCCCCCAGAAAAGAACCTGGGGGGGCCAATAGTCATCCTCTGGACGTCCCACTAGCGTGGCCTCCCACCAGCCCAGGAACAGATTCGCATATGTGGGAGCACACGGGCTCCCCATAGCAGTGCCCCTGAGCTGGTGGAAGATGCTCTGATCAAAGAGAAAATAGTTGTGACGTAAAACAAAATCAAGCAACTTGATGACAAAAGTACCATGAAGCTGGTGCTGAACACCCCTAGTGCTCAGAAAGTACTCACTAGCAGAAATGCCCAAAGTGTGTGGGATACAACTGTATAGGGACTCTACATCTATGGAGGTGAGCAGGACATCTGTGCCTATTGATGTCCCCTCTAAACGTCTCAAGAGATCCGAGGTGTCCCGGATGTAGGATGGAAGACCAAGGACAAATTGCTGCAGAACACGATCGATGTAAATGCCTACATTCTGAATAATTGACCCCACACCAGATACTATTGGCCTGCCCTTAAGGCACTCCAGGCCCTTATGCACCTTCGGCAGGGCATAAAAGGTCGGAGTCTGAGGGTCCGAAGGCATCATAAACCTGTGCTCTGCTGCAGATATCAAACCTGCTTCTAATCCCTCATCCAAGAGTCCCTGCAACTCTGACATGAATTTTTTGGTGGGATCCTTTTTTAAAATAGTATAACATTCCGGGTCACCCAACAGGTCCCTACACATCTTCATATAGGTTTTTTGATCCATCAGTACCAAATTCCCACCCTTGTCAGATGGTTTTATTACAAGGGACTTATCCTTCTCCAAGGATTGTAAGGCTCGCATTTCTTCCTTTGAAAGATTATTTTTAAAGGGGAGGCATTGATTCCTCAAAAGAGTTAATTCATCAGTAACTGCTTTAACAAATAGGTCAATTTCGGGGGTATCTAATTGCGGGGGCATCCTATTACTCTTTAATCTAAGATCAGTGTAGGCCCCTTGCCTATCGCCCTCCTCAAGAAGTGAAGTCAATACCCGAACCCCCTCAAGATCCTCTAACGAGAGACCCAATTCATTACACTCCCGTACATCCTTGATCTTAAAAAATTTATGCCACTTGAGCTTGCGTGCAAATAAATTTATGTCTTTCACCCATTCAAAATCATTATACCTAGTAGTGGGTACAAAATTAAGTCCCCTCGAGAGGACTGACAATTCCAAATCGCTTAGAGTTCTATCTGTAAGATTAATAATCTGTTGCGTATCATAGACTATCGCCTCTGTGATTGGCGGGGTTCGTATAGAGAGCCCCCCCTCCTCTCTAAAAAAGATGATTGTCCAGAGGAGGAATAGCGACCAGATTGATCGCCACGACCAGATTGGTGCCATCTTTTAGACCCTTTACCAGGTGGTCTACCACGTCCACGTCCCCTTCCCTCTACTCGTACTCCTCGGTTAGAGTCTGTATCCGACGACTCTGGATCAGAGGATTGTACTTCCCTTACGTTATTTGTCTTTTGTCTAAGTACTTGGTAAACCCGACCTTCCTTGAACTCCGCTAGATCCCGTGTATATTGTTTATGTTTACGAGATTTTAATGATGACTGGTATTTTTCAACCGAAATACGAAGTGCTTGTTCCCTTTTCTCGAACTCCGGGTTATCCTTAAATTTTAACGCTTGGTCTCTCAGAGTTTCTAAAGATTTGGAAGTTGCCTCAAAGGTTTTTTGTTCCTCTTCCAATAAGATTTTCATTAGTCTGAGGGAACTTTCGGTTAATTCCTCCTCCCACTTTTTTAATAAAGACTCCGTCTGAGACCTGGGGGCAGGGATTGCAATTAGACATAGTCCACTAGGGACAATACGGGACTCAATGTAATGCTCTAAAGATTGCAATTCCCACCAAGATTTCAAATTGGACCTATAAGCCACATATAGATTTTTAAATCTCAATGGGTCATAACTGGGACTTGTATACTGTCCTATCAATGCAGAAAGTGTCAAAGCATTCATGTTCACTCCCTATTGAGAACAGTGGTGACTGTCTTTCAGTCTATGCCCTCATTAGGATATCGGGTGTCAAAACTAATGGCATTGATTGCTGGAGCATGGGGGTGGGGAGAGGAAGAAGACAAAAATTGCATGACTCAGTTGAACAGTGGATGTAAATGGATTCAGGCAACTGGCGTTCCAAACAACGTTCCCTGTGTAAAAATGCTACAAAGTAAAAATGCTTTCACAAATGGAAGTGTTAATAGTTTATTTTTATCAATTTACAAAATGCAGAGTGAATAAACAAAGGAGAAATCAAAATGAAAATCAGTATTTGTATGACCACCACTCACATTCTAAGTAGCATCAGTTCTTCTAGCTACTTGTATACAGTTTCTGAAGGAACTTGGCAGGGAGGTTGTTCCAAACATGTTGGAGAAGTAGGCACAGATCTGTGAATGGAGCTGCTCAGACTCTTCTTGTAATCCTAGATAGAGTGGATGATGTTGAGATCAGGACCCTGTAGGTGACAATTTTTTAATTCCCAGGACTTTTTCTTCTTTCCTATGCTAAATATAGTTGTTAATGACATTAGCTGTATGTTTGGGGTTGTTGTCCTGCTGCAGAATAAATAAAGCTATAAACTATTAATACTTAAATTTGTTAAAAACATTCTTTCTTTGCTAAATTTTTCCATACTCTGAAATATTTTGCATAGTACTATTTGTGAATCAGAAGAAGCAAACATAATGTATTGTTTAGTTGGATGTTAGTATTTCTGCTTCTATGGTCTTTTATGCATGAAATACGTCTCTGTAATAGAAAATTCACACAACGATAACAATGGCAATTCTTTACAGAATAGCTCATTTATAGTCTTGATGCTGTTTTCTATTTTGTACAGTTGCAAAATGATTACTTTTATCTCTTAAACAATCAAAATCAGCCATGATTAATAGTTCCTTATTGAAAGAATAATCTTTGTAATCCATGACACTTCAGATAAAATGGTTAATGGAGACATTTTAAGTTCTCTTGTACTTAGGACAAAAAATTTGTGTAAATCACATTGGGGATACATGTCACTGTTTAGCTAGACAGATTTTGATGAAAGTGGAATTCATGTTCTTCCCATAGAAACCAAAGATAATCAGCTTTACACAGAACAGCCCTCTCTCAAGACCCTGTGACAAAGATTATGACATGAACAAGACTCCACAAGGTAACTAATGGATT
Organism: Phyllomedusa bahiana; assembly: GCA_025379985.1. Taxonomy (NCBI): domain Eukaryota; kingdom Metazoa; phylum Chordata; class Amphibia; order Anura; family Hylidae; genus Phyllomedusa; species Phyllomedusa bahiana. Next base: position 33,445 of record JAODAL010014949.1, on the reverse strand, counting down.
TGGAGGAGATGTCAGATGCCACATTAAAATTACATTTCAAAGTCTCCTTAATGTGAGTTTTTTTCTTTATTAATAGATACTTATGACATTCCTTTCCATCAGCTATGAGGTATGGTCCACAAATCAACTGCGGCTAAATTTGCTCAAAATTGCTGGCTGTATAGGTGACCAAATAAACTGTTAACAAGGGGCTTCTATTTTCACAACGTTTCATTATTCTTTATGACCCCTCAAATGTAGAGAAAGGAAAATTTTAACAGTGTCAACTTACTCCCTAAACATAGACTGTGAGAAACTGTCATAATAGGTACCTGAAAGTGTATGGTCAAAATTATGAAAAAAAATTTGTGTACTAAAATACCATGATAAATGTCTGTTTTTTTCTGTATACTTAACACGTTATAGAATCCAGGCCAGGATGTGAGCAATAATAATTTTTTTAATCAAAAGTTCAAATATTCTTTAAACTAAATCCCTTTCTGATGAATTACATAACATTTCTCTATAGTGTTATAGCTCCATTTTCTGAACAAAACTCCAAATCATCTGCTTCAATTCATCCAGTTAGAGTATACTGATGCTGAGTGTTGTGTTCTTAAGTTTTTGCTCAACTATCCTCAGTTTTCCCCAAAGAAGCAAACAGAATCTAGACTTTCTATGAATGTGTATGCCATTTGATCAGCTTTTCAAACCTCTACCATTGAAAGTTTGGAAAATTCATAGGTAATGCTTAAATGATAAAATTCTGACTACTTACGGAAGATTAATATATTCTCTCCTATTCAATACTAAGAAGGACATTTACATAGGGCTTTTGCAAATTTTGGCAAATTCACTATAATTTACACCAGAATTTGGTTATAACTTATATGTGAGGGCATCCTTTATCTGTATTAGTTATCTGCTTAATTTTCTTAAATCTTCATATTGCATTATGTTGGGTGGCATTTTGGGGCTTTGGAACCAATTACCAGTTTCTATAGAGTTATGGTTTCAACATACAAGGGTCCTCCCGTAAACAAATAAAATTGTATGTTGTATGTTGTAATACACAGACCATTCAAGTCCCCAAGAGTGAAGGCTGTTGTTTGTCTTTGCTCTGGATAATCCTTAGCAGAGGGCCCCCCCGGAGACTCTACAAACTTTCAAGCACCACCGTAGGTTAGAAAATAATTTCTATTATCCCAACCTAGTTTTTCCCCAAAACGCAGTGCCTTAAAGGGGTTTTCTCATCTCAAAGTTTCATAGGATGTATGACTGAAATAATGCTGCTTTGCTCTGTCACTTCCTGGTCAAGCTGTCTGTAATTAGCATGTGATCTCCATGTATTCAGACGTCTCTGTTTATCAGTCTAGATTAAATAAGTTACCTTCTCTGAGGTCCTGAGAAGCTTCTGAGCTAATGTAAACAGTAGAGTAATTACTGTCTTTTGTCTGAAAGGTCAAATAACACACAAGCTCTCAAACTGCCAACCCTTCCCTGACCTGTGTGATGACATCACTCCCTGCTACCAGATAGAACAAACAGCAGAGGGGGGGGGAGAAGGAGTACACAGGTCAGTCACTTGGGAAACCTGACAGCCCTCAGAAGGTGATAAAATCATTTGTAGCCCCTTAAAAAAAAATGATGAACAAAGCAATATATTTGGAAAAAGTCTTCATTTAGTGTTCCCTACATTTTGAATGCTATGCTTTATAGTGAGACAACCCCTTTAAAGACCCAATACAAATGAGTATATCTGCCCTGCATGCAAAGTCCAAACATCAGATGTGTTTTAGCAGAATTTAATAAGAGTAAAAGCATACCCCTCGATTCATAACCTATGCGATATTTTACCTTTTCCATCTAGTTATGTGACTCACACTATGTGTATGTATTTTTTTAGCTATACTTCTAAATAGCACCAATGATTGACAGTTTTGTGTCTCCGGCAGATAAAATATGAAAACACAAGCTTCCTGTGTTTTTATCAAGCCATACAGTGCTGTAGAGAATGTGTGATAATACTATAATCTCCTGCATGGTCTATTCCATTCCTCACTCAGACAATATTCCTGTGATGTTCAAGGGAACGTGTGAACTGTCAGACAGAAGGAAAAAGATGATTTTCTTTTTTTTTTTTTTTTTATAAAGCAGAGTTCAAACATTAAGTTACTTTGATGAGCAGCTCATTATTTTTATAATTAGCCATAAAATAGTTCAGACCCTATCAATAATTTACCACATTAGCACAGTTATTGGCATAAAAAACACATATTTCTGTTTAATGGAGATAAGGGCTTGTGCCTCAGAAGGCTATTTGCTGTAAAATTTAGGCAAGAAACTGGTCTTAAACTAGATAATTAATGTTGAAAGCAGTCTCATCTCGGGCATAGAAGTTTGTTTACACATGCAACTCGGAATTATATATATATTTCATGTCACAGGGAGGACGGTGATTGTGGCATATCTTTCATCTAATGAAATCCCTAAATTATTGGATAGAAAGCAGCACAGTGAGTTGCAAATAAACTCCTATGTGACACCCTTGCTGTTTGAAGTAGTAATAAATTGTTGTGATGGGATCTGTCAGTGGGCGCAGAAACTACAGCTAAGCCATTTTTCAGCTAAATACACGAGTCTGTTGTAAAATATAACTTATCTAGTCTTTTCTCTATTTATGGAATGTAAATCTATCTTACCATCCAGTTCACTCTATTGGATATAGTAGTCTAAGCTAAAATATATGCTTTTAAACTTTAAGACCTCAAAATACATCACTCTTTTTAAAGGGGTGGTCTCATGAGGTCAACTTCTTTCCAGTGGTCCTATGAGGGGCAAAGGGCATCATAAATGGGCAAACGTCGCTTCCGCTGGAGGGTGACGCCCCCTGTCCACACTGCTCTCACTTGGCTACATGCGTTTGCATGATATTACATTGGAGTGGACTTATACTGCTGTTGCAGATCGCTAAATTGACTACAAGTATGTCTTATCGACTGTTTTAATTGAAATGAAGATTTCCAATAAACGTGAGTTTTATCTTTGATTTTGGTCGGAATGCTATATGAATATATATCTTAGGGCTCACAATACGAAGTCCGGTGAGTATCATCCCTTCACTATAAGCACATATACTTAACACTGAATATTACCATGTATGACCTTGATTATTAAGACTCTATCCATGGTTATCAGTGTTACAGCCTGTTGATTGAATAAATCTTGGTTTGACCCTGAGGCTGTTGTTGCTTCTCTGTGACAACATGTTATAAAAGATTCATCTTAAGTATGATTGCTATACCTTATAAGTATAGGTCTATCCATCCTTACAGGGTCTGTACCCCCAGTATATCTGTCTAATACTTGTTGTCTAATACTTAAGACATATTGGCAAGAACCAGTCTGTGTGGAATGTAAATCTGTCACATAAATGCTTTAATTGGGATGTTATTGTTTACGTTTCTTTTGGAATGACAATTTAAAGCATTTGATTTGTTTGAAGTAGGAGACATTGTTACACCTTCTGTGATAACTCCTTATATCAACTGTTTCCCTGATGAACCCATAAAATTCTGGTGGAAAAGCATTGGAGTTCTTTGTCTACAAATCTTATGGCATTACATGAAACAGGCAAGGAGTGTTAGATAGTTACTGGGTCAGGCATCCTTTTCAAGTCACTAGTGTTACCCCTACCTTGCCATTTTATGGATCTATGTAAGGGTTTCTTCATAAAGGATGGGTTCCAGGTCGGGGTCGGCCTTATTGGGGCAGTTACTTCGCTTTTTCGAATAGGTAGGGTTATATTAACTTTCTCTCTACTTTCCTTTATTAGACAGGAATAGTCTATAGGGGTCACGTGTGTTGAACTTCTACACTTTTATAGTTGATAGCTTGGAGATTTCTGCGCTATGTATCTTTAGGGTTGGGTTTCCGAGCGATAACTTACCCACGTTGGTAGCCTAATATTTCTGAGTCAGTTTCTTTATCTACTTTTAGGACTTTTGTGAAAATCGTATGTAGTTTTAAGTGAAATTTATGTAGAAACGTAGAAAGAAATAAAGGGTTCACAAAGATTCAAGCACCACTGTTCATTTCTTTCAACACTTCTATGGGGGAACTACTAATAGTAACTTTGCCTCTAGGGGAGAATTTCTCTTTATATGGTGTTGTATAGAGTACTATATAGTACCTATGGCTCTGCAGTATGGTGCCTCAGAGACACATTGTGTGACTCCAAATTTCCAACAACCAACCACAAGATGTAAACATAATGGAATAACCACCTGTAAAATTTACAACCCATATGATTAATGCACCCAGTCATACACAAAACAATTCAATATCAGGCTAGATGAAGAATGTGAAGAGTAAAATTGATCTGATCAGCTGCAATTAATCTAGCATTTACTCCCAATTGCCTTAACTGTTTTGTTGAACTTTTTGTTGTACTTTTTTGTACACTGAAAACTGAACACCTGATTAAAGGGGTATTGCCGCCATAGATTTTGATTGCATATCGATAGAATATGCTGTCAAAGTCTGATAGGCGCAAATCTAACCTCTGTGAGTCACACCTATCCTGGGAATGGACCCCCAAGAGTCTTGGGTCAGAATGGAGAATTGGTTACATTTGTACATAGAACAGAATTGACAGTTGTGTGCAAGCGAGACCTGCTCTCCATTCTGAACCAACACTTTCAGGGACCCATTCACAAGATAGGTGGTGGGATCCACTCCTATCAGACTTTGAAGTCTATGGTGGGATCACCCCTTTAAGTGATTTACAGATATGGTAGATATCAGATAAATTGCTGGACTATACATGTTTGTACCACATGAGGTATGTTATTCTTATACATTTTAATTAAATGTGTATCCAATTAAACAAAAACTTAACCCATATTAAAGGTGGGAATTAGTAACTCATGGAAAACAGCCTTCAGACACTTTAATAAAAATTCGCCCTTGCAGTACTTATAGTCTCAACAAGAATTTGATAATCTCAACCACTGCAGGAGATTCCAGAAAATCTCTCTATGCCTAGACAGATCGCTATTAGAACCTATATGCTTCCGAACCTCTTCTCCAGCAGTGGGCTATGGTTGTACCAAGTGTCTATAGTCCACTCCTTAAAGGGGTTGTCTCACTACAAAGATTGCTTTTTATGTTAAAGATCTTGCAAAAAACAAGTCACTTTGCAATATGTGTCATTAACAATGTCCTACCTATTCTGAGATATCCCCTCTTGTATGGGCTGCATCAGCTCCTCAGGTTGCTTTAGCTAAAGGCCTGTTTGATCTCTCCTGTTAGGCTGCTAGCACTGGTTGTTATAGCTACAGACCTGGCTTCTACTGCAGCCTAGTAGAAGCCAGTAAACACGCCCCTGAATTCAAAGTGAAACCAAGAAAACAGGACTGAGGTGAGATAAATCAATGTAGTGAGACAACCCCTTTAAGGTAAAAAAAAACAAAAAAAAAAACGGGTCCTTGTGGCAGTATCCGTAACCTGTATATTAATAGAATTTTCAACCAAGGAACCATTGGCTTATAAATGCTGAGTTTGTAGCAATCATTACAGTGCCATTTTGATACCTTTCCCCTGTTAACAGCAGGCTCAGCAGCAGTGTTCAAAATAAGTATTTATTACAGATTCCAATGGCAGTCTCTGAACTTGATTGAGGTTATGGCGAAGCCTCTCCAGACAACATGGTGGTCTTTTGGATTCTGTCACCAGTTCCATATGCAATGTTTCGGTGCAGATAGTCTGTACTTTGCACCATCTTGCTAAGTCATTTATTCCTTGGCCTAGCATCCTTTTAGCCTTTCTAAGTCTGCCCATTTCCCTCTTTAATCCCTCTCTTCTCCTGTGCCATCCAGCAAAGGTTACACACATAGAATCCGAGTACAGGAAGCAATAGATGGATATAACAGTGATCTCTTACTGCACCATGATATCTAATCTTAGATCACAAGAAAAGCTATTGAAAAATACTGTAGAGTTGAGCTAACTTTTTTTGTTCCACAGTGCCACTGTGTTGTCAAGTTAAGGCTTGCTAGATCTGAATGATAAAACTTTTGTTCCCAACAGAATATATTTGACAGCGTAAGCAGTAAAAATGGTAGCAACAGCACACCTCACTTCCTTTAAAAAACCAATATACACAGCACATGCACTAGTTGCTAGTTTCAGAATCCAAAAGGTTCTGAATCCTGATTCAGAAAACAGTATTCACAAGGGTATATGAATCGCAATCTCTTCTTTACTTACTCTCACATAAACACACATTTTCCTTTTTTATTATACATTTTCCTAACAATTTAAAGGATTTCAGTTCATTATATTCAATGTTAAGCATTTCCAACATGAGGGATTATTTCACATCCATGGTTACAATGAAAGGCCATGAGAGCAGGTTTCAATACCAAATTATACTTTACACAAATAAAGGAGCAAACAAGGAGAATAAATATATTCAGTGTCTCATGGAATAAATAAATCCAGTGTTTATTGAAATCCACTGTCAAATGTCAATGCTTACATGACAACAGTACCCAAAATGGAATAGGATAGAGTGGCAAAGTCTGCACTATCCTAGGACAACTTATATCCAGCAGTCAGGTCATTAAAGGGTTATTCTCACTACAAAGAGTTTGTCTCAGATTATGGGGACACTAAAATAAGCTCTTTTGTAATTGGTTTGTATTACCTCAGTCACTTGGTTTAGAAAATATGAGCTTTTCTGTGCATCTATAGCTATTTTTTGCATCTGCTAGTCGGGACACGCCCCTTTTTCTGTGATTGGCTGGCTGACATTTCATTCAGCCTGTTGGGACATGCCCCCAGTCAGGAAACCCCATGGACATGCCCCTGCACTGTGATTGGCTGAATGACATTTCATTCAGCCTTCTTGGGACAGGCCCCCTAGCAGGAAACGCCCCAAACCTACCTCCTGTGCTGTGATTGTCTGCCTGCACACTCTGGGCGACATGTATGAATCTCGCCGCATTGGGGTGCACGTTTTCGCCAGTTTTCCGGCGAAATTTGCGCCTCATGTATGTCGGCGCCAGAGGTGCGCTCATACATGCTGTGTAAAGTCCGCCGCTCCTCGCCAGTGTGTGAGGCGTAGTGCGGGACTTAGGTGCAGTACAGGACTGCGCCTAAGATTCTCTGCCGAGGAGGTGCGCTCATACATGCCGTGAAAAGTCCGCCGTGTCTCGCCAGTGTGTGAGGCACAGTGCGGGACTTAGGCGCAGTGCGGGACTGCGCCTAATATTCGCCATCCGAGGAGGTGCGCTTATACATGCGGGGAAAAGTTCACCCTGCCTCGTTAGTGTGTGGGGCGCAGTGCGGGGACTTAGGCGCAGTGCGGGACTGCGCCTAATATTCGCCATCCGAGGAGGTGCGCTCATACATGCGGGGAAAAGTTCACCGCGCCTCGCCAGTGTGTGGAGCGCAGTGCGGGACTAAAGCGCAGTGCGGGACTGCGCCGAACATGTATTCTGATTCGAGACAGGCTGGAAAACAGCGAAAAATCATTAAAGATGCGGCATGGAGTATGAATAAAAAAATCGCCTTTATTAGGTGTAAAACATTATCTGAAAAAAAGGTCAAACCTACAAAAAAAATACATAAATAAAATCACTTTCCAAAAATCAAGAACGGCACAACATCAGGAATTCGGATGTTGGAAATTGCCGGGAAATACAGTAATTCAAATTCTGTAAGCTATTCTCATTGGTCGGCAGAAACCAGCCAATCAGAATAGGAGCGACAGTGAACCATTATAACGTATGAGGGTTTGGGATCATGATCCGGCGGACCACGAAAAAGCGATGGTATTTATAGCCACGCCAGGAACGGAATCTAAGTAGCCCATCCGTTGGTATTCCAACCAATCCCGCCGCAAAGTCGTGGATGGACTTGCTGCGGCATTGGTAGTACCGGAGGTCTTTTCCCCCACTACATGACTTGGCTTGACGATGGCAGCCGAGTGCAGCGTTTTTGCATTAATACGTAGTACCGAGAATCGTAGTCATGGGCAGGCAGCAGGTCAGGACAGGGGGCAAAGGTTCGTGTCGGGGAAAAGGCGGAAAGGTCGGGCAGGGGGGCAGAGGTTCGGAGTCAAGAAACTAGCAAAGGTCTGGTACAGGGGAAAGGGGGAAAATACATTTGGGGAACGCTTTAGTAAGGCACAGGCAAACTGTTTCAGCAAGGAGTTTTTTTTTGAGACCTTTAAGTAGAAAAAGCGCCAGAATTAGCCAATTAACGGGAGCGGGCCCTTTAAACCCACGAGAACGAGCGCGCGCCTTGGGCAAAGGCACGCGGCCCCCCGGGCCGGCAGAGGGGCGGGACGTCACGGGACGAGGTTAGGGGGAGTCCCTGCAGCAGCAGCCCCCCGGCCGTCCCGCGGCCACGGGGCCCCCGACCCCGGTGGACACCCGACAGGGGGTCAGGGTGCGCCCGGGGCCCCCGGGGGGGCCGGGGAGAGGGGGGCCTGACAAAAAACCTATGGAAAGTATTCCCAATCAAATTCAAAGGTGGGCAGTTCAAAAACAGTAAAAAGGCAAAAAAAGGGGTTGATTGGTTAGCTAGGGGGGGCTTGGCAATCCTGGCCAATCGATAGGAGCTACGGGCCCTTTATCCCTATGGAGAATATTGACCAAAAAAAATTCAAAGGGGCGGGCAGTTCAAAATAACATAAAAAGGCAGAAAAGAGCGTTTGGGTTTACTAGCTGGCTTTTTTCGTTAAAAACCCCCCATACTATGTCATTGGCTAACAAAAAATTTAAAGAAAAAAAAAATAAATTTTTATTGAATTAATATTTTTTTTTGGTTTTTCCCCCCCTTTTTATTTTTTAATTTTATATACAATCAGTACAATTGTGAGTCCTACATTTTTTTTTTCGGGCACGAACAGTTTTTATTACAGATTGCATTAGAAACCCATAGGAGCGTCATCTCGCTCTCCCATTGGTCCAAATACCGCGCCTCTTTTAACTTAGCCAATCACAAACAGAGCTCGCTCTGCATTTCTTTTCCCCTCATAGAACTCTATGAGAAGGTAGCTCAGCCGCTGATTGGCTAAGCTGGACGAGCCCTCTTCCCCCCAACCAATCACAGTACGAAAATATTTCCCATAGACAGTAATAACTTTTAGGGTGCCCTTCTATCGTGCCCTTCTTGCTCCACTCAAAATAGACGCACTACATATGATTGGTGGATTCATATCTGACACCTGGTCTCAACCAATCAGCTCTTTTCTGCCTTTTTTACTGTATTTTGAACTGTCCCACCTTTTCATGTGATTGGTCCATATTTCTCCATAGCTTATAGTGGCTCACTGTCGCTTCTATTCAGATTGTCTGGTCTTTGCCAACCAATGAGAAGAGCTTACAGAATTTGAATTACTGTATTTCCTGGCAATTATCTATATCCCAATTCATTATGTAGTGCCGGTCTCGGCGACAAACACATTGTTAGGGATTTGATTGATTTATGTTTATAGAAAGTTTCAGCTCTTTTTCAGATAATATTTTACACCTAATAAAAATGATTTTTTTTAAATCATACTCCATTCCGCACGGCGCTGAGAGCCGAGATTTCATTGCCCCGATCTGGCCATAGACTACAATGGGACAAAGTAGCTCGCGCTCTGATTGGCCGAGATAGCCAAGCCCCCGCTAGCTCAACCAATCAGCTCTTTTCTGCATTTTTACTGTATTTTGAACTGTCCCGCCTTTGAATTTGATTGGTCAATACTTCTCCATAGGTTATAATGGGTTACTGTCACTCCTTTTCTGATTGGCCAGGATTGCCAAGCCCCCGCTAGCTCAACCAATCAGCTCTTTTCTGCCTTTTTTACTGTATTTTGAACTGTCCCACCTTTTCATGGTCAATACTTCTCCATAGCTTATAATGGGTCACTGTCGCTCATATTCTGATTGGCTGGTTTCTGCCGACCAATGAGAAGCGCTTACAGAATATGAATTACTGTATTTCCCGGCAATTTCCAAGGTCCTAATTCCTGATGTTGCCCCGTTCTTGATTTTTGGAAAGTAATTTTTTTTATTTTTATTTATTTAGAAGGTTTAAGCTCTTTTTCTGATAATGTTTTACACCTAATAAAATTTTTTGGGAATCGTACTCCATGCCTCACGGCGCTGAGAGCCGAGATGGATTTCTTTTGCGATTTTCTATATGTTTCCTCTCATATTACGTTTTTGCTTCACTTCGCCTCCTCCGGCTCGTTTAGAGCAGAATCAACTAGGTCTGTCTGTCGGAGCTGGCGAGCGCTGCAATGCGCCGCACTTTGCCGACCCGCGATCATGCATGCCTCGGAGTTTTCGAACGCGCCACGTCCCGTCCCAGAACGCCCACACCGCGCCCATTACATGTTAGGTGCAGCCGAAAGTGGCGGAGGCTGCGCCTAACATCGCATCCCTGCGTCCGACAGGGTATTAGAGTCGGTGAGGCGCAGGATACGGCAGAAATCGGGCGCAAATTTCGATCATACATGTAGCCCTCTGTGTTTACTCCCCTCCCCGAAAGTCAAACCAGCTATCTAAGAGGGCTGCGAGCTTTATACTCCTCTCCCAGCTCTAAGGTGAACGATCTGAGCAATTACTGACTGTTTAACTCATAGATCCCCTCATATGACACAGTCTTATATCCTGTGCTCCTTCCATAAAACACAGACTTTTATCCTGTGCTCACTCCATATAACACAGTCACACAATCCCCTGCCTAATAACAGAGAGGGAGGAGGAGGGGGAGGGCATTGTGCATTCCTCACATGTGTTTCATCAGTTCACTCTGTGTGTATAACTGTTTATAACATAGCAAGGAGCTTGTGGAGCCTGAAGCTGAAGGCTTTGCAGACATAAGAAGCATACAGGAGGCTGCAGAGCTGTCCCCTCCAGACAACCTACCCCTTCCACTGCACGCACAGAAGGATGATGTCACAGCTCTTCAGTGATGAGAGACACGCCTCCTGGCAGGAGAGACATGCCTATAGGTAAGAGAGACTCGCCCCTCGATTTGAAATTGCATCTCATAGAATTAGCTAAAGAGCACAAACACTTCAAACGATAAAGCCCCTTTAAGTTCAAAACATTTCTATGCCTCCTGTTACTTTTGTAATTTCATATAAACTGGAATTCCCACAAATATCTAAAGTGTGAAATAAATACCTTTACTGGTGCTTTAACTGTTTCTGAAGGAATTCTTTACATTGATACATTGCAAGATGAGTGCCCACTATTGGATAAGCCCCATCTCCTACTTTCTTATATAGTGGATCCACAGTGCGCAGGACTTTACTATGGCACTCTGGATTTTACAAGTGCGGACAAAGGAGATGTTATAATGTTCATCTAGCATCATTTACAGAATGCATGGTTCAGTGTGTCGGATAAACAAAACAAAAATTGGAAGACTGGAGTTTGTAGACATATATCCAATATTGCTCATCTGTCTTCTAATAATGTTTCTGCAGCTGGTTTCTCTTTATTTTTCGTAGACACATGCTGCTTATATTGCTTCATTAATGATGCAAGGGATTGAAAGAATAACTCAACCAGTCCAAGGAGGAGACCATAGAAGAGAATTACTGAATCATGACATTTTTGGGATCTTCACACTGGACATGCAAATAACCAAGGGTTTAGACCAAAAGTTAAGATTTGATTTTGTAATATTGATGTTAATTTCCTTTCATTTTTGTGTGATTCTGAGTTTTTGTTTTTTTCTGATCACCTGTATTTTGGTGTAAATTGCTATTGGTTAGCTTTTCACAACTGCAGCACAAGTGTTTAGGTTTTTATCAATGTAAGCCAGAAATACAGTACATGTATTGTGGGTAAACTAGAGAAGGGGATAATATAACTATCACGTGGGCTGTTCAACGCTACAAATTTTCGTTTACACTGAGTTCCCATTTTGTTTTATACGCTATTGGCGTCATGTATGTATTTTGGTGCCCAAACGCCAGTTTGCGTGGATGCATTGGTGGTGTAGATTGGATGTGCATTTATGATCCTGTTCTACTGGGGGTCATACATTAGGCAATTTCTAACTCCAAATTGACAAATCAGGCTCAGGTAAACCACTTTTAACTTGGTCTACCTGTTCCAGCAGTAATGCGCCTAGTTCTGCTGTCCTCCAGTCATAAATGTGTAGAATCATACGGTTCTAGTGTGACACGCCTCCAGAATGCACCTGATCCCAGACACATTACAAAGTGCCGCAGGCGCCTGATAATGCACCTGAGTTTGGAGTGCGCCTGATTAGAAATCTAGAGAACAAGACTGCTACAGTTTTTCGGCTGAAAGGACGCCAGACTACTGCCGCAGCTCCGTACATATATGTCATCTTATGTGTGTGTTTTAGTGCACTTTAAGAAATTTGTACCATGTGATTGTGTCAGGTTATGCAAGAGTGAGTCTAAATGCAATGGAGAACAAGAGTTATACAAGAAAACTAAGTTGGCACAGCAAGTAATTTGGAGCTTGGCTACAGTTCTCTTAAGTTGTTCCCATCTTACCATGCCCATTTTCACAGGAGCCTAGAGAGAGAGCGGCTTGAAAATCTTGAGAGGCTGAGGAAAGATCTACAGCAACAACCACTGAGGTTGGGAGAGATAGAGAAAAAGAGACAGTGACAGCACCAGCAAAATTATTGGGGAGACAAGTTAATTTACAGTAAATTACCTGTAGGCAAGTGGAGTGAGTTAATGCGAGGAGAGGTTTCCCAGGACCTCACATCCCTTGACTAGACCAGCTTGCCTCTTGCTTGATCCAGCATCTATTTAGGTCAATACCATGCTGTAGGCACTATAAACAATTGTTGAAAGGGTTTTTGAGTCAACATTTTTCTCCCAATGAATTAAGAGAGCTTAACTTTCCTTATGGTATCAGATGCACGGAAAAGAGTCCAAAGTTGGACCAAGGTAACAATGTAGCAGCATATTTCAGCAACATTTCTTCATAAAAATGCTTATCTGTCCATTTTAAAAAGCAAAACTGCTATTACAAACACAGTCCACATACTGTGATACCTACGCATTTCAGAAGTCTACTTTCTTAATCATGGCATCAATGTTTACTCCTGCGTCAGGAGTCCAGAAACACAATAGGGGACTGTAGAAGTAAATATTCCTCCATGTTGAAAAAAGCTTAACCATATGCTTATCGTGACAAGATCCATGCCATGAGTAAAAACCTGCCTTTACTTTCACCTTGCCTCCGGTGTCTTTTCTCTACACTTACACCAAAGACACCTGAAGCACCAGTAGTGGGGGAGTGTACACAAAATTGTGCCATGTGGGAACTGGAAAATAACATTCACTCACATTGTAGAACCTCTCTTCTCTGTATTGAGCATAGGTGAGAGAAGGTTGAACAGCCAAAGTCTTAGGAAGAGCCACTGTGACAGACATTGGGCCACATTGCCATCACCTAATCCCTGTGGTTGCCACGCGCTGCGCTTGCAAGCTCCTATTGTTCCTATTATATTTTTCTATGTTCCTATTATATTTCAATAAATGCTGGAAGTTTTATTCAATGGGACAATGAACATCATTTTCTTTTTGTTTAGATCACTTTGATGGTAGTCCTTTACCTTTAGGGTGCATTCACACAGCAAAGGACAAAATCTGCTTGGCTTTGACTTCAGCAAAGCCGTCCATTACAACCAGTTTTTGGACGTTTCGTGACACAAAAAACAGTCGTTTTTTTGCAGTTTTAGTTTTTTGGATTGTTTTTGTCACTGATTATGTCCAGGTTTTTTTGTGCAGCTCTTGGACATCGATCATGTATTACAATAAAATTTTTTTAACATGTTGTGACAATTTTTTTTGTGTACAAATATATATAAAAAAAATATATATGTATAACACATACATATATATATACACATATACACACATATATGTACACACATATATACATACATATATATATATAAAAAGAAAAAGAGAGAAAAAAAGGAGGGGACGCACAATAGTGTAAAACGTATATATTAATATGCAGTAAAACAACGTAAAGGTGTGCTCACCTTCGGAGGTTGTACAATGTAAAAGGCACAACTCTCTTTAAAGCTTGCAGGGCTGTTGTGGCCGTCGCCCTTACCACGGCTGCCAGGATCACTTGTCTGAAAATGACTCAAATGCTTGCCGCACTTGGAAGGTATAAAAAAAACAGCAGGTCCCGATATAGGAAAGCTTGGATCCGGCGCACTGTTTGATATAAACAGCACATTGGGGATACAAAGATATACTTCTGAGGAAGCGCGGGTATTCCGCGTGAAACGCGTCAAGTACTTTGTTTTAGTCTTAGATTTTTAATCACACGGTGGTAAGAATCCATTGTGTTTTTAATAATAAAGGCTACGTTTATCTTACTACCCGCGAGGGATTGATATCTTTACGAAGTGCGCCGGATCCAAGCTTTCCCATATCGGGACCTGCTGTTTTTTTATATATATATATATATATATATATATATATATATATAATACTCATAATTTTATTAATACACTCATACCGGGGCCACGTTTACATAGGTTTCACGACATTGCCATCTATAACGGGTTGACCGTCCACTTTCTGCTTGCAGTTGACCAACTTTCCGCATTTTTATTCTCTCGTGTTACATTATGATTCTCAAAGTATCATGTCTGGGATTGCAATGTTTTATGTATAGATCAACTTTAGAAGGGCTACACAAATGGTGGCCTTCAACAGGCAACTTGTTTTACATCAAGGAGAAGGGTCATATTTACACACCACAGTCCATGCAACCACCACCAAAACCAGTCCAAAACCTGTTGATACATTCACGTCATTTGGATGGTTATCTCACTGCAATGTTCATTTTTGTTGAACAGACAAAGATCTGACCCTGAAAACCATCCGGAATCCATGCAGTGAGAATCGAGGATTCTCTATAAACAGGGGAACGTTTTGTATTTTCAAGTTTCAAAACTGACCAATTGAGAATGAAACTATGGGAAAACTGGAGTCCATCAGTGAGTTTGTAGATGCAAATCTACATATCAATCTAGTTGTGCACCACGGTGGTAGCTTTCTGCTGCTGTATAGCCCATCGCCTCAAAATCGCCATACTGTGCATTCAGAGATGCTCTTCGCCTACCTGTTGTAACAGTGGCTTATTTTGATCACTGTTGCCTTTCTATCAGCTCGAAATCATGCCCATTCTCCTTTGACCTTTTGGCATAACAAAGGCATTTCCGCCCACAGACTCCCGGGCTCACTGGATGTTTTTTTCTTTTTCGGACCATTCTCTGAAAACCTAAAATGGTTGTGCTGAAAATCCAGAGATCGCAGTTTCTGAAATACTCAGAACACTTCTCGGCCCAACAACCATGCACATTCAAAGGCACTCAAATCACCTTTTTTTCCCATACGGGATCCCGCGGTTTGAACTGCAGAGATTGCTTGACTTGTCTACATGCCTAAAAGCACTGAGTTGCGCCATGTGATTGCTGATTAGAAATTAAGAGTTTAACGGGGCAGTTGGGAAAACAGGGGTACCTAATAAAGTGGCCCGTGAGTGTGTATATATTATAAAATATACCATAACATATATAAGAGTTTAAAAAATTTAATACAAACAGTTATACAGTTTAAAATGGAATCAAATATGGTATGTACGAAAGTGTTTCACGGTACTTTATAAATGGGTCCCGTTCTATGCCAAGAGTAGTCTCAGCCGTGTCACTTTAAAACTGGTATGTATTTGTATGACAGTTTTGGACCAAACTTTCACGCATTTTGGGTGCATTGTACAACTCTGACGTGTTGCCCCTGCTTTTTTGGTGCATTCAAAAGTATCATGTCTGGCGCAGATTGCACCAAGTTTTAGTGTATGATGATTCATACATCTATAGAAAAGGGCTACAACAAAAAATGGTGCAGCCCTGTTCATACAGGTCAACCTTAGTATTTACAGGTCAAGTGTGATAGAGAGGGTCAATATATTTACACACACGTCTAAAAAATGCAAACCACCCCAAAACCGTCCAAAAACCTGGATAAATACCATTCACTCACTTTCTGGTTGGCTCTCATTCACTGCAATGTTAATTTTCTGCTTGGAAACAGAGCAGAAGAATGAACATACCGGCAGTGGGAAAAACCATCCTGTAGAAAATCCATGCAGTGGAAACTGCTGCACGGATTCTCTATTAAAGTCTATGGGGGAACGTTGCTTGTCAATTTTCAGAAGGTTTCTAAAACTGCAAACCACCTGAGAAACGACCAATGAAACTTGACGTGGGGACAAGCCCTTACTGTGCATCCCGATGCAGTGAAGTTTGGTAAGATGGCAAAACATCCTACCATACTCATACTTTAGTTTGCTGCAGTGCCTGACGGGGAGGTACCCTACACAGAATTCCTGAGTTCTACTCTATCCCCCCTCAGGTCCTACACTCAACAATACAGAAGGTCTCAGCTTTCCAGGAATGTTCCTTTAAGAGGATAACATTGACCATTTTGTGGAACATCTATATGTAATATGCATGGGTTACACTTACTATAAATCAGCACATTATATATTTTATATACACCTTGTATGTTATATATACCGGTGAAGTGCATGTCAAAGGCACTTGGACTTTACTGGAGAGAGTATTAAATTGCATTTTTATGAAACTAAATATAACCCACAGTCCACCATCAGCTTCTTTTTCCAGATGAAAAAAATGAGAAAAAATATTCTTGTGTTGCATCAGGTTTTGTGTATAGAACAGCATTGTGTGCACATCAAGCTGGGCTGTTTTTCCATTGATGGTTTGGTGGCTGTAGGAATTAAATAGCTCTTATTTATTCCAGCACATATTTCATTCTATTTGTACATTAGTAATATGTCACAATAGGTTATTGATTTAAAAAGTATATACATTTGACAGTTCCTAATTAATTCTTTGGTTTCTATAACACGACATGAAAAAAAAAGATCCTAAAAAGCTGTTATAGCTGTGTTCATTATTGCACTATATTGTGCTCTTTGCATTGTGTGTTCACAGTGCGTGCTCAATAGCACAGCTTGCTGCCCTACTCCATTGTTAAAAATGCATGTTGTTTGAAGGCCAAGTACACAGATTATTAGTTGGATTGTGCAGTCTGTTTTGTCTCTTTCCTCTGTGATGGTGTAATTACAAACTTTTCACTTTTACGTGTTTTAGAATATAATTATTGTACATTTTTTACATAGCGTCTTCATATTGAGAAGGTCCATGCAAACAGGGTATAAAAGTGTTCATATAATAGAACTGAAAAACACTTTGTAATATTAAAAAAATAATGAAATAAAACAAAATCATTACAAGGGGTAATGAGGGGGTAACACAATAGATACCAATGCTGGTTTTGTGCAATGGGCAAGTTTCATGTGAATACAAAGCTGATTATTTTAACAGTGAAGTTTCACTGCATGAACCAGTTCCCCAGACTTTGGAAGTACAAATATAAAGGACATTATGGGGGAAAAAAAGCTGAGAACGCAGCAAAAGGAAAATGTATTGTAAACCACCCTAAGAAAGCGGTTCTCTGGTACTAGACATTGGAGGCCTATTCTTAGGATAGTCTATCAATGCAAGTTTGACCTCGGAACTCCAAGTGATTAGTGCTATGTTTTATGTGACATCACAATTCCAACATTTTCACCAGTCATCATTATTAAAAAATCTGTAGCATTTTTGTTTTAACCGTTAACTTAGTTATCCATACTGTAAAGAGTATCTCTAGGGAATACACTTCCTCAGTCCTGGTTGCACATGCTCAGATATCACCTCTCCTCTCAGGCAGCTACTGTCAGTCTCTTCCCTGCTTAGTAATCACACACACTCACTGCTGTGCTAGTGTTCAAACCCAGGTGCTGTCATTCTACTCCTGTCCTCTGTACTCCTTAGTAATTTGTCAAACAGTGCAAATGAATAAAAACAAAAAAAGAAACATTAATCAGCTAAGTGCACTGAGAAAAAAAAATCCCCATGTTTGGTTCCTGCAGTGATTTGAACCTAGGACCCCTATGCTGAAAGGCAGAAGTGCTAACCACTCAGCCACATTGCAGCTACTCACAGACCTTTACATAAACAGACCTTTATTTGGGGAGCACACTGTGAGGAAAGGCCTTCGTGATAGGTCACATGATATGCAGTTCAAACAAAAAAACACATCCCCTATTGAACACACTGAAAGCTGGAGCAGGACAAATCAGGCATGAAATGCCTTTGTGGTATAACCCCTTTAAGGCAACAGACCCTCCCCTACCAGGGGATATGGTCTAGCGTCGCATTTAGTCCGATGTGCGGAGAAAAGCTACTGTGTAGAGATACTTATAGGAGTTTTATCGTTTGAACTGTTCGTGCTGTTCAGCTAATTCTCTGATATTGAATTTGAAATCCAGGGGTGTGTCTCTCCTCTCAGTAGGCGTGGCTCTCCTCCCATGAGGCTTGTCTCTCCTCACTGAAGAACTGTGACATCATCATTTTGTATGAAGCAGGGGATGCAGAAGGTTGTCCGGATATAACAGCTCTGTATCCTCCTGCATGCTTTTTATGTCTGCAGCATTCAGGCTCCACAAGCTCCTTGCTGTGCTATATGCAGTTATACACACAGATGAGACATGTGAGAAGTGTACACTACCCCCTCCCTCCTCCCCTTCTGTTACCAGACAGGAGACTGTATGCCTGTGGTATATGCAGTTATACACACAGCCTGAACTGATGAGACATGTGAGGAGTGTACACTGCCCCCCCTTCCCCTCTGTTACCAGACAGGAGACTGGGTTATATGGAGGAATACACACTGCCCTCCTTTCCCCCTGTTAACAGACAGGAAACTCCATAATACTGTGTTATATGAGGGGATCTGTAACTTAAACTGTCAGTAATTGCCAAAATCATTCACCCTAGAGCTTGGATATGTGTATAGAGGCAGCAGCCCTTGGTTTCACTATCGATTTTAACAGCTCAGAGGGGAGAAAACACGTAGTGAGCAGGCAGCCAATCACAGTGCAGGGGGCATGGCCGGGGCGTTTCCTGTGGGGGTTTATCCCAACAGGCTGAATGAAATGTCAGCCAGCCAATCACAATGCAGGGGGCGTGTCCGGGGCGGGATCCAGCCAGGGGGCGTGTCCCGACCAGCAACAGTAGAAACAGAATACAGATTTACAGAAAAGCTCATATCTGCTAAACCAAGTGACAGAGATAATGCAAACCAATTACAAAAGTGCTTATTTTTACTGTCCGCATAATCTGAGACATGATCTTTGTAGAGATGAAACCCCTTTAATTTATCCTTTTTGTGCCTCTCCTAGTAAGGTGAAACTCCACATTTCTTGTTACTAAGAAATCCCTTAAAGGGGTTGTCTTACTACGAAGATCATAGTTGAAAATGTGGGGACCAAAAATCTAAGGATGTACAGTGGTGGCCAAAAGTATTGGCACCCCTGCAATTCTGTTAGATAATACTCAGTTTCTTCCTGAAAATGATTCCAAACACAAGTTCTTTAGTATTAATATATACAATTAATTTGCTTGCAATGAAAAAACGCAAAAGAGAATGAAACAAAAATCAAATCATTGATCATTACACACAAAACTCCAAAAATGGGCCGGACAAAAGTATTGGCACCCTCAGGCTAATACTTGGTAGCACAACCTTTAGACAAAATAACTGTGAACAACCGCTTCCGGTAAGCATCAATGAGTTTCTTAGAATGCTCTGCTGGAATTTTAGACCATTCTTCTTTGGGAATCTGCCCCTGGTCCCTGAGATTTGAAGGGTGCCTTCTCCAAACTGCCATTTTGAGATCTCTCCACAGGTGTTCTATGGGATTCAGGTCTGGACTCATTGTTGGCCACTTTAGAAGTCTCCAGTGCTTTCTCTCAAACCATTTTCTAGTGCTTTTTGAAGTGTGTTTTGTGTCATTGTTCTGCTGGAAGACCCATGTCCTCTGAGGGAGACCCAGCTTTCTCACACTGGACCCTACATTATGCTGCAAATTTGTTGGCAGTCTTCAGACTTCATAATGCCATGTACATGGTCAAGCAGTCCAGTGCAGAGGCAGCAAAGCAACCCCAAAACATCAGGGAACCTCCGCCATGTTTGACTGTAGGGACCGTGTTCCTTTCATTGAATGCCTCTTTTTTTTCCCTGTAAACTCTATGTTGATGCCTTTTCCCAAAAAGCTCTACTCTTGTCTCATCTGACCAGAGAACATTCTTCCAAAAATGTTTTAGGCTTTCTCAGGTAAGTTTGGGCATCCTCCAGCCTGGCTTTTTTATGTCTCGGGGTAAGAAGTGGGGTCTTCCTGGGTATCCTACCATACAGTCCCTTTTCATTCAGACGCCAACGGATAGTACGGATTGACACTGTTGTAACCTTGAACTGCAGGGCAGCTTGAACTTGTTTGGATGTTAGTTGAGGTTCTTTATCCACCATCACACAATCTTGCGTTGAAATCTCTCGTCAATTTTTCTTTTCTGTCCACATCTAGGGAGGTTCGCCACAGTGACATGGGCTTTACACTTCTTGATGACACTGCGCACGGTAGACACAGGAACATCAGGTCTTTGGAGATTGGACTTGTAGCCTTGAGATTGCTCATGCTTCCTCACAATTTGGATTCTCAAGTCCTCAGACAGTTCTTTGGTCTTCTTTCTTTTCTCCATGCTCAATGTGGTACACACAAGGACACAGGACAGAGGTTGAGTCAACTTTAATCCCTGTCACTGGCTGCAAGTGTGATTTAGTTATTGCCAACACCTGTTAGGTGCCACAGGTAAGTTACAGGTGCTGTTAATTACACAAATTAGAGAAGCATCACATGATTTTTCAAACAGTGCCAATACTTTTGTCCACCCCCTGTTTTATGTTTGGTGTGGAATTATATCCAATTTGGCTTTATGACAATTCTTTCTGTGGTTTTCCATTGAAGACAAATTAAATGAAGATAATAATATCAAAGAATTTGTGATTGCAATCATTTTCAGGAAGAAACTGAGTATTATCTGACAGAATTGCAGGGGTGCCAAAACTTTTGGCCACCACTGTACGTCCTTGGTTACTATTAGCAAAGTGCTACGGTTTTAGAGAACGGGCTGGTTTACATGTGCTTAGCAACAGTGTTTGTTTACAGGTCGGGGAAGCATTCTGTCCTGCCCAGGTCGTTGACGAGAATGCACATGCAAAGGAAAGGCAGTGAAGAGGAGGGGCAGGGATGTGTGTATTGGCAGGCAAGGAGGAGAAGCAGTGAGAGGACATGCAGAGGGGATGTGTGTATTGGCAGGCAAAGAGGAGAAGCAGTGAGAGGACATGCAGAGGGGTTGTGTGTATTGGCAGGCATGGAGGAGAAGCAGTGAAGAGGACATGCAGGGGGGTTGTGTGTATTGTATTCTCTTCACTGCCTCTCCTCCATGCCTGTGGCTGCCAATACACACATCCCTGTGGCTGCCAAAACACCCCCCCCGCTCTTCACTGCCTCTCGTCCCTGCATGTCGCTGCCAATACACACAACCCCCCTGCAAGTCCTCTTCACTGCTTCTCCTCCTTGCCTGCCAATACACACATCCCTGCCCCTCCTCTTCACTGCCTTTCCTTTGCATGTGCATTCTCGTCCACAACCTGGACGGGACAGAATGCTTCCCCGACCTGTAAACAAACTCCGTTGCTAAGCACATGTAAACCAGCCCATTCTCTAAAACCGTAGCACTTTGCCAATAGTAACCAAGGACGTACATCCTTAGATTTTTGGTCCCCACATTTTCAACTATGATCTTCGTAGTGAGACAACCCCTTTAAGCTCTAGCGGTGTTTTTATGCTGTAATTCTTGCCAGGCTTGTTGTCTCTATTTCTGCTCTCACAGGATTATTTACAGCTCCCTCACAATGCAAATCTGCGTTATCCATGCTGACTATCCAAGTGGACAGTATGAAAGAACATATATGATTTATGTGCCTCGTCTTTAGAATATTACTGAGCATACCAGGGCTGGTGGGAGGGGATGCATGTAAGTGAGCTTGAGGATTAAGTGATTATGAACACTAATGAAAGTAAAAAATCTGTGTGGGCAATTATGTACTTATTGAAAATAGGCTTCGGTGCAACAACCGCATAGTAGGAGTCCCAGAGAAGGCAGGAGGCCCAGATCATAATACATGCTTTGAAAACTGGTTGATCTACAAAATTGGCAAAGATACCCTTAATCTGCTGTTTGTAATGGAACGTACACATTAGGTTTCCACCAGGCCATTACCACCAGTACATTCTGCTGGTCTAGGATTAGTCAGAATTTTACATCATAAAGATAGAGAAACTATCCTAAAGCTGTGGACACTAAAGACTTCACCATTAACGTTGGCAAAGACTCCCTGTTTCCTGACTACTCAGCTGCAGTTCAAAGAAGGCATGTTAAGAAAAGACTCCAGTCTCTTTAGATTCAGTACTCCATGATATACCCATCTAAGCTCCAGGTGGTGACAGTGACTCTTAGAGCTACTCATCTTTTCAAAAAACCATTAGAAACTGTCTCTTGGCTTGACCAACACGAACACGAGGGTTTGAGGTGACAGGGGGCACGTTGCTTAATACAGTCTATTACGGGTCCTTCCCATACACAATTCTCAGATTTACTGCATAATATATATTATGTATATGTATGTATATATGTATGTACAGGCAGTCCCCGACATCGTTCCGACTTATATCTGTTCCCTAGTTGTGGGGCATTCTAGCACTTGAAATTCCATGTTCCACAGCAGATAGTAGCTGTAGAATAACAAGTTCCAGCATGCCACAGCAGCACATAAGGTGAAAATGAGGTGGAATTTTCTTAACAGGGGCACAGACAGCAAAACAAATTCCCTGAACTATCCAAAACGACAAAAAAAACTTTTGTGCTGAAGTTACATTTAATAAATGTACCTGTTCTGACTTACATACAAATTCAACTTAAGAACAAACCTACAGTCCCTATCCCGTTCATAACCCGGGAACTGCTTGTATATGTATATTGATGTCACGCTGGAGTTTACTTTGCATTATTTTATATTCTATATTATTCTATATTTGTAATGCTTGGCTTAACGGCCACTTTCCTGATGAGGCTGGATATCCAATGGTGTATTTTGTCTTGTTCCTTTTCTGTTCTGATGTTCTGTTTTTCATTTAATTGGGGTCAAAATGTACAACTTCTCCTGTTCTATTCTTCATTAGCATGGCACAGACGGTTTCAGGGCACTCCATAGGTTTGATATGTACATCTGTGGGGAATAGTAATGCTCCTTTCTTTCTGATGCTCCTCACTAGTCCCTAAACATTTCTCATGGAAAATTAGAGGAGTTTCTGATACTCCTATATGGCAAGAAATCTTCAATTATTTGAGCCGACATTAACCTGTTATTGTGTCCATACAGGAGATGCATCTTTCAGTCTGGCTTGATCAGAAAGGGATATGTAGACTATGAGTGCCATTTAACTCTTTCCCCCTATGTCAGAGAGTTTAGAGTGGTAATACAAAGCAGTATACAGTTTTAAGGGGACATGTATGAACCCGACACCCAGTTTTACCTCTGTTTTTAATAGTGTATGATCCGACAGTATATATTAAAGTGTACACAGCACTTTATAAATGGGTCCCGTTCTACGCCAAAAGTAGTCTCAGCCGTGTCATTTTGAAACTGGTATGCATTTGTATGACAGTTTTGGGCCAAACTTTCGCGTATTTTGGGTGCCTTGTACAACTCTGACACGTTACCCCGGCTTTTTTAATCATTCAAAAGTATCATGTCAGGCACAGATTGCACCAAGTTTTGGTTTATGATGATTCATACATCTATAGAAAAGGGCTACAAAAAAAAATGGCGCAGCCTCGTTCATACATGTCAACCTTAGTGTTTACAGGTCAAGTGTGATAGAGAGGGTCAATATACCTGTATACTATGTAAACTGTATAATACTTGTTTTATTGTTGTGTTTCTATGTATTCCCCTCACAGGCACCTATCTGTATATAGATGTACAGTCATGGTGGCAGGTTCACCAAATCTTTATGTAAACCTCCCATATTTATAAAACATGGCTGGGCCATTGTAAATCTAGCACTTCTCCCTCTTTGTTTCCCCCAGGCACCCTCTTAGATTGTAAGCTCTTGCGAGCAGGGCCCTCACACCTTGTGTCTCACCTGTAAGTAGCGTTCACTGTGTAATGTCTGTTTTTGTCTGTAATTACCCTCTACATTGTAAAGTGCTGCGAAATTTGTTGGCGCTATATAAATAAAGATTATTATTATTATTATTATTATTCCCCCTTAATATGATAGCAAGATTCTCTATAAAGTATTGGCTTTGATTGTGAGACCCCCAGATACTCCTCTCCTTAATGTGACAACTAGAATAGCAGAGGTATTGGTGTTGGCTCTTTGGCACATTCACCATTCTGGAGTGAGACAGTTCTCCTGTTGTTCTTCAACATACTCATCTTTATCCCATTTAGTTTACCCTGAGAAATTCTGAGATACTTGGAAAGATTACTGATGTAGAATAGTCTAGTCACTCTTTTTTATGGATAACATTGAATGCGCATGCTGCTAAGTGATTGGGTCCTCCAACCTGGAAACCTAACACTTGCTGGTCCCATTTAATTGACACTCAAGGAGTATTGCTTCCCGAAGCTGAGAATGTTTTTCATGCTAAATTCTGAGACAACGTAGCCCCATTAGGGGGGGAGGCTATAAAAGGGTTTCTTTTGGGGAGTCTGATTTTATTATATAACCAAATTGAGAGCTGAAGGTGGCCATTTAAAAGGAACTTAGTGAGACAGAGGATGCGTTTATTAAAGTAACATCTGCTAAAATAGATTTAGACTGATTCACGACATGGTCAATCAAACTTTATTTCAGGCCACATCTAAAAAAAATATTTTCCCTACAACAGAAAAACTGTAAGCATCTGGGAGAAAGCGGGGCATTTATATTGCTAAAGTTGTGCAAAAACAAAAAGGATCCTTCTATCTTTCAGAGATTGGGAGAGATGGGATCTGATCTGCCACTAAAGATATCAATCATATTCCTCTAAAATACACTCCTTCTCTGATGATATTAAGGGTTTTCTGACCTTTCCACTGGAAGATAGGGATATTATCTGCAAATACCAAACTGTTAGCTGAAGTGCTTGTGAATAGACTATCCATGGCCATCGGTACAATGGTTCACCCGAATCAGCCTGGCTGCCTTTTAAATTTTTTACAATAAATGAGGCTGAGGCTGTATAACCCAGTAGTCCCGTCATTTATGCCCCAAAAGCATTGGAAATGGAGGTATTTATGGGAAGTTTCGGGGGTGCAAAGGATTTGGTCCAGGATTCCTCTCCTGGTTATGCTTACTCACTAGTGTTGAGCAATTATTATCGACAAAGTTGAAATCGGCAAGGTTTTTATGTTGATCGAAATTTTTAGATCATGCGATAATTTAGGTTTAAAAATCTGTGCTATCTATTAAGATCCCCCCCATTTTCGGCGCTTCTGTCTTTTTTGGGGGCCGCAAATCAGCTTTCAGAATAGAGCAGGGAGAGTGTGTGTGGCGTCATGATGGGGTTTTTGTATGGTTGCGATTGGCTGGGGAAAAATCAATGACCGCGTTTTACTAAACGCGTTTCCCGTTCAGCTCGTGTCTCTAGCGTCTAGGCGAAGGCGGCCTTTGCTTGGGTCCAAAAGATCGCGAAATTATTTTTTTCTTCCAGAGAAAACCTCTATTTAGCTGGATCCTTACAATTTAGTTGTTGAGTTGGAAGATTTTATGTGTTGTAGAGAAAATTTTTAAAAGGGAAAATCTACCGGTGGGAAAACACGGGGGGGCGGGGGGGGGGGGGGGGGGCCGGGCGAAAAAAGTAAGCTCTATAAAGAATACTGGATAAGGTTCACCAAGACTCTAATGTACGCCAGTCTGTCACTGCAATTAGCTTTATTATTAACAGTTTTCTATTGAAATATTTCCTGATATTGGGGCAGCCTGAACTTATAGGATCACTTCTTTTCTGTAGTACTGCAAGGTCTCTTTGTTAGGTGCAAAACTCCACTTTTATATCAGTATACATTTCAGATAGGTGTTCATTTTCAATTTTGAACCATATCCACCTTTGTTGATATTCCCCTTGCATCTTAAATTTGAATACCAAGCAATTTTATAGTCACCACTTATGATGAATTGAAATGGTGCAAGAAAAATATCTTGTATTATACGCGATACATAACAGATATGTTTTTTTTGACTTTGGCGCAATATTGCTTTGTTCATTGAGGCTGCTTGCACTTAAATTTGATATTCCATGCAATTTTGTTGAATTAGTAACCACAGGTGAATGAAAGGTGCCAAAAATAATCTTGTATTATACGAAATACATAAACAGATAGTGTTTTTTGACTTTGGCGCACTACGGCTTTGTTCATTGAGGCAGTTGCAACTTAAATCTGAATCCAGCAATTTTATCAGTCACTCCACAGGGTGAATTTAAAGGTTGCAAATATATCTTGTATTTCTACGACATACATAACAGTACGTGTTTTTTGACTTGGCGCACTCAGCTTTGTTCATTGAGGCAGGATTGCACTACTTAAATCTGAATCCAGCAATTTTTAGCTCACCCACAGGTGAATTTAAAGGTGCCAAACTATATCTTGTATTATACGAATACAAACTGATACGTGTTTTTTGACTTTGGCGCAACTACTAGCTTTGTTCATCGAGAGGCTAGCTTGCTACTTAAATTTGTATTATTCAGCAATTTTTTAGGTCACTAACCAGGTTGAATTGAAGATGGTGCCAAAATATCTTGTATTAGTGCGGGTGTAATGAATTATACGTGTTTTTTTACTTTGGAGCATTAAAGCTTTGTTCATTGAGGCAGCCTCCTGCACTTAAATTTGAATACAGCAATTTACAGGTTATGTCACCACAGTGTATGTATTTTATAGGTGCCAAAAATACGTTGTATTATACCGAATACATTTCAGATACGTGGTTTTTCTCTTTGGCGCAGGCCAGCATTTGTTGATAGATCTATCTTTGCAGTTTTATATATTTGAATCCAGCAATTTGTTTGATTGAGGATTTGAGAATAGGCTGTATTTGCCGTCTTTTTATAAGAGACTTTCCAAAACTCTTCCATTACCTCTCAATTTTTATAATTTCTGAACATGGAGCGAAATTCAGGTGGTAAGCGAGCAAAGAGGGCGGTAGGACATGGAGGTTGAGGTACGAGGAGAAGGTGCTCCTTCAGGTGCTCGGCGACAAAACACGCATGCCAGCGGAGCGTCAGTTGCAGGATCCCGTCAGGCCCGTCATCGCTGGGTCAGGGCCCTGCTGAATCTCAGGAGAAGAAACGGAAACAGCGTCGCCTTCTGTCCCTTCAAGTGGTTATTGCCGTGCGTGCATCCAGCCTGTTCTTTACACGCTCTCTTCGTCCTCTTCCAGTCTATGGCCATCAATGTCGTTCTATTCAGCGTTTATCACTCTAGTCTTCTGTCCAACATGAAAGCAGCCCGAAATGTCTAATCTCGTGTATCCCTTGTTCGGCGTACTGTGGATTATCCATTTTTCTGTAGAAACTCTTTTGATGGACCAAAATGCGGTTGGGGTCAGAAGGGCATGTTAAAAGATCACAGAGGCCAAAGAGGATGATTTTCTCTCTCTGACGCCAAGTTATGATGCCATCAGAGGAGGAGAAGGAAGGCCGGTCAATAGGCAAAAATATGGGCGGTCGGCAACGCCTTGCAGTCCCTATTGCTTGTAGCCCCGTAAGCTCTCTGGATGCAGAATGTCAGGAGACGAAAGTCACACTGTGTTGATGATGATGATGATGTCGACATTGCGCACCAACGTGGTCTTTTCAGCCAGAATTTGCTTGCTGGACACGCTTACTGTTTATCATGACTGGCTTACGGTGGGAGGATTTAGTGCGGGATGGGGTTAAGTTTGTCAGTACGCGTTCCCCTCAAAAAGGGACTTGTAGGTGCAGTCGCAGTTTGTGTGTTCCGTGCTGATATGTGATTCCGCCAGCCACGGTCAGCGCAAAACCCCCGCTCCTCGCTTATCGCCGCACTCAATAGGTCTCCAGGCCTCTCATGACTGGGCTTCTTTGAGCCTGAATGCCTCTGATTCGTGACTGCAGACGATGTCGATGTATGCCGGCCTATGCCATTATTAAACTGCATAAGTAGAGGCAAGTAACATTAAGGTCGGGGGTTAACCACTTCTCACCAACATGTCTAGTACATGCAGTGATTGCATGAGTTGAAAATGGAGGCAAACTTGGCCAAAAAGGCACAGACCAACGCCCTGGCCTCTAACCATGTCACACCCTCTCTCTCTTCGCCTCCTCCTTACCTCTGCCACCATACAAGCGTTCCTCAGTGCCCATGTCTCTCAAAGTCTATTGATCTAGGGCATTCAGCTCTCCGCTTCAGCTCCCCATCGCCGAGTACTCACCTAGCACTCAGGGACCATTCCTTACCCCTTCTTCCTTCCGCCAGTTGACGACTGCACGCCGTACAGCGGCAGTCTAGCAGCCAGTCCTTCTGTCTACCAGTTTGGGAAGCAGAAGAAAACCACTGTTTAACCTTCCACAAACCATCCCAAAGCCAAAGCTGAATGTCAGCATTGCCAGGCTTTTGGACATTGGGAGATGTTTGTGCCTTTCCGTCTCGTGTGGACACAGATGGGTTCCGCAACATCATGGCCTGCCTGCCCCAATACCAGATGACGTGCAGGCATTTCTTTGCCAGAATTGCTCCGTCCCTGCCCTGGACAGCCCACGTGTCATCTAAAATTTCAAGCGCGTTGTCTGCATCTGTGGCCCGGGAAAAGTCCATCTGACCACCGACCCCACATGGAACTAGTGTAATCACGGCCAAGGCACGCTATATCTCTTGACAGCTCCACTGGGGTGGAGCTGAGGTGGCATGTCCTCTGGGGGTTGACCTGTGTGGTCTCTCAGGCTCGGCGCACGCCTCGTCAAAAACCGCAAGGGATGGTGGGGTTCTTTCCCCAAGGGTACTCTGGTGGCATCAAGTGCCCAGAGAAACTAGGCTTGTTGATCTTATTATCTGTCTTGGAGACCGTCCACACACAGGCGACAGGAGCTGTGGGACGGCCTCTCGCAACCGAGACTTTTTTCCGAGCGCTGGGTGCCAAGAAGATCCTTGTGCCAGGCAAGGTGGTGTGCGATATAACAGGGCGAATAATCTGCTGGCCGGCCCTTTAGATCGGTAGGACTGGAGCAATCCTGCTCCTGGCAATGTCATGAACCTTGTCGTCCAGAAACTTCTAAAGAGCTACCCGGTTCTGGACTGCCTGCAGAGGGGGAGAAAGGACTCGACAGTCTAAGTTTCGGCACTTCCGCCATTCGCACCCTGCTTCGTCCCGCCTGGCTGCGTGCTGCAGCGTCAGCTCCAGCTCCCCGTCAACCGTCTCATTGTTGACGTGGCAACACGCGGGAATTCCACCCTCCACATGCCCCACCCGATTGGGGAAAGCGGGCGCAATCCCCATTGGCAGTACGAATTGACAAAAGGGCCCCTGACAAGCAGCGGTGCGGCCCTTTCCGGGGGGGGTTGACCCACCAGAGTGGAGGCAGGGGGGAAAGAGCTCTGGCACCCACCCCTTGCCGTTTTAAAAAAAGGCCCCCAAAAAAGGGGTCAGTGCGGACTTTTCCCCTTGTCAGAAATAAAGCATTTGGTAAATCTTATTTCGGGAAACGTTTCTTTTGGACACTCTGAAACAACGGGTCCCGCCAGCGACGGGGGAAGGGGGGAAAACAAAAAGGATGCGGACACGGACCCTTTTCTTCCTTTTAAAATCCAAAAGGCCCGACTTTTCCCAAAATTTTCTTTCGGTTTTCATTAGGCGGGTGGTTCGGGGTCCCAAGCTAGTGAAAGGGTGGCGCATCATCTCCGGGTTTGCATCATCTCGGGCAATTAAGGGCTGTTTTGAAGCTGGCCGGAGGAAGCGGGGAGGAGGAGGGGAGGGGGAGGGGGTATTCCTAGAAAAACCGGCTACCAAATTCCCGCCTTGGAAAGAGGTTGGGGGCGAATTTCAGGCGGAGGGGGGAAGTTGAGGAAGATCAGTTGGCTAGTCCCCCCTCGACCCAGGGGGCTTGGGAAATCAAGGCTTCATGTCTCACATGGGGTGTTTGGGATGCTCCATTTCCTCCAAATGACCCCCCCGCTTTAAAGGGCCAAATCAAAATAAACAAAATTACTGGGGGGGCCACTCCCCAGGATCCCGGTCCCAAAACAAAACTCACCCCTAACCTTTCCCTTCCACCCACCCAAATAGAGGGGAAAAAAAATGCGGGAAAAATGGGGGGCCCCTTGCGATTGATCAACTGGAGAATCTGTTGGTCTGCTTCACTTCCCCCAAATGTCACGGGGGGGGAAAAACCCCAAATCAGCGACGTACGGCGGGTGGGAAGTGCCCAAACACCGTAGGGGGCGGGCAGCAGCAGCAGGCAATGGGGCAGAAGCCAAAAAATGGGTGACCTCTGGAAACTTTTTTACCACCCCCCCCAAAGCAAAAATAAAGGGCCACATCCAACACACAGAGATCAGTTTAAAGATAAAGGTTTGCACGACTATCTCGTTCAAAAACCGATGTTTTTGTAGGGTTTTTCCGGCCCAATAGCCCTTTGGGGTTTCCCAAAAAGGGAAAATGAATGGCCCGAGCTCGCTCGCCACGCCATAGGGGTTTGTTGCCCCTCCCCAGCACCCCGCGTCATATCTGAGCGGACCTTCAGCCACAGCTGGGGAGTCATTACAGACAAACGCATCCGGTTTCCACAGAAATTCGGATCGTTTGACTTTCATCAAATGAATAAGGGATGGATCTCTGTGAAAGTTGTGGGCCCCCAAATTTCCGAGGTCAACCCCATTTGGTTTGCCGGGTTTCTTCACATTCCTCCCTTTAAAAAGAAATGGCCTCTTGAAAAAGTTTTTTAAAATTTATTTATTTCTTAATGCAATTTTTTTTCTCTTTTCCAAAAAAGTTAAATTTTTCCGGTTTTGCTTTTTGAGGGGGACTGTAAAAGACAAACAAGGTTTCATTTACCCAAAACCATATTCCATTTAAAATCAAATTTATCTTTAGAAGGTTTTCGCATTGTCAATGGTTTTGGGGGGTCATTTGGGGTTTTAAAATAAGCTAAAATTTTTTGGTTTTCCCTTTGGGGAAAAGAAATGGGCTTTTTAAGGGGGCATTTCTCCCTCAAAAATTTTTTAAAAGTGGCTGGAGAAATTCTTTTTTATAATTTTTTGGGGGGCATTTAGCTGTGAGGTACAGCAATAAACATGGTAATTTTGGAACCAGGAAAAGTGGGGTTCTAATGGGATTTCTCCCTCACAATTTTTTAACAGTTGGCTGGGGAAGTCATTTTTAAAAAATTTTTTTTTGGGCATGCTGCTTTGAAATGCGCAATTTTTACGGTAAAATTAAAAAAAATGTTGTTTTAACAACATTTGGTTTTTTTCCCCAATTGTCCCCCAAATTGGGTCAAGGGTCATGCTTTTTAATTTTTGGGGGATTTTTTTTTTTTTGCTTTGAAATGCCTTAACTAAAAGGTTTCCCAAATTTTAAAAAAAAATTTTTTTTAACAGAAATTTTTTCTTCCAAAAATTGTCAAAGTGGCCCCAAGGGTGATGGTGCGTCAGAAACAGGAAAAAGGTAGGACACAGTTAAGGGACACATATGGGAAAATTTACTGAATTTTTTTTTAAAGATTTTTTTATAAATTTGCAAACAAACCCTGTATTGAGACCCCAAAAAATTTAATACAATTAAAAAAAGAGAAAAAAAGAAATGGTGGGATTCCCTCCTATTTTAAAAAGGTTTTCTAGGGAAATTTAAAAAAATAAAAAAATTGCTGGACCAAAAAAAGCTTTGGGAAAAAAATTCCCTTGAATTTTTACAAGGGGGGTACAGGAAAAAATTGACCAAAAATGTAAAGGTTAAATTTAGGGGGACTTTGGGGTATGGACACGGACAGAGAACAAAAAAAAAGGGACCCAATTTTCCTCCAGCAAGGGTTTAGTAAAATAAGGAAAAAAAAAATGCCAAGGAAAAAAAGGGACCGGGTGGAAAAAAGGAGTGTTAACCACCATTTTTCCAAAATGAAGCTCAATTGGGCCCCACTCATACGGAGGGGCAAGCGCTACCCAGGCAGGGACAGTATATGTCCCGGTGAAAAATAAAAAAGGTGTTTGAAAGACTCCTATTTCTGGCACTTTTAATCGTGGTTTTAACCGGTTTTAATGATCATTTTTTGTGGGACAGGACAGATATTTTGTTAATTTTTCCCGTTCAACTAAAATGGTGGTTTTAAAGACTCCTTTTTTTTCCCCGGAAATTTTTAATTTGGGGGTCAAAACCGGTTTAAAAAGTTCTTTTCGTGGTCCGGACAGGTTTAAAGTTTAATGTCCAGTTCCAAAATAAAATGGTGGTTGAAAGACCTTTTCCTTTTTTGGCAATTTTTAATCTGGGGTCATCAGGTTTTGGGGGCTCTTTCGTGGGGGCCCGGACAGGTTAATAGGGCTATGTCCATGAAACTAAAATGGTGGGTTTTGGGAAAAACTCCTTTTTTTCCCGGGAAATTTTAAAATCTGGGGAAAGCAGGTTTGGGGGGTCATGGGGCGTTCCAGGACAGGGTTTTTCAAAGTCCAGTTCAAGTAAAATGATGGGGTTTAAATTTAAACTGCCTTCTGGCACTTTTTTAATTTTTGGCTGATGCAGGTTTTAAGGGTCATTTCTGTGGTAAAGACAGGGTAGTGAATGGTGGTGGATTTTTTTTTTTTTGTGGTTTTTTTTTAAAAACCTAAGTGTGTTTTCCTAAGATGTAAACACGTATCCATTTGGGCTGTTTTGGGGTGTTAATTCCCGCTTCTCCAGCCCTGTTTTTTGGGGGGTAAGAATGAAGGTGTTTGTTTGCTCCCCCCATAGACTTTTAAAGGTCATTGCTCATAAGCGACCACTAAATTCGACCTTTTTTTTGCCCAAAGATGGTATTTTCGAAACCCTTTGACCGATTTTCGATGGCCCGGGAACGCCCAACCTTTCTCCACCTATTACTCAATCTTTGTTTTCTTCCCCCGTGGTTATTTAAAGGCCTGGGGGGTATTGGTTTTTATGCTGAAGACATTGGGGGGGTTTTAGTTGCAGGAGGACAAGAAGCATCCTATAAACAGAAAGTGTTGAGTTTAAAAATTTTTTAGGGAAATATTTCATCCCCTTAAAAAAAAATTTGGGGAAAAATTTAATTTGGGTTTACCCCAACTGGGGGGCAAAACTGTACTTCTACCAATGAACCAAAATTTTCCCACTGCTTCCCAAGGCAAAAAGAGATGTTATTAAAGGCATCCCTTTCCCCTTTTTAAAAATTTTAAATGCACTATTTCAGC
>JAODAL010014948.1:0-85569 GCA_025379985.1 Phyllomedusa bahiana | reverse complement strand
GAAAAAAGGCTTTTACCCCTTGGTAAATCAAAAGGGGAAGGGGGTTTGTTTTTTTTGTGGTTTAAACTAATTTTCCAAAACAGACCTTTGAATTTTTGGTTTTTAATTAATTCCCCCCGGCCTTTTTTTGGGGTAAAAGAAGTTTTTTGCCCCGGACTTTAAAGGAGTAAATACGCATACAAAAATTACGTGGTCCCCGATATGATATCGCCCACCGAAAGAATAAACGTAAATTTAATGAAGATATTGCTTGAAAAAACCTTTTTGACCAAAAACCAGAAAAAGCTTTCCCCCCGGATTAAATGGCCCCAAAAAATGGGCAAAAAATTTTTTAGGTTGTGCTTTAAAAAAACCTTGTATTTTATTTAAAAAACAAAAAAACTTAATTAACCCTTTTGGTTTGAATTATGCTAAGGCAAAATTCTTTTTGGCGGTGAAAAGAACGTTTCTTTGGGCCCAAAACAGCAAAACAAAGCTTATTAACCCGGGTTTAAAAATTCGCAAAAAAAATGAGAAACCCAAAATTACGCTTTGTACGTTTTTAAAAAGGGGTGTTTTTTTTTTTTCCCAAACAACAGAAAATTGTAAAAACCCTTTGGTTTAAAATTATGCTAAGAAAATGTCTTTTTTTGGCGGTGAAAAAAAACGTTTTTTTTTTAGTGACCAACAAAGAGAAAAACGCTTTTTAAACCCCCGGGATGTAAATTCGAAAAAAGAATTGGCAAAAAAAAATTCCAGCTTTGTAGGTGTTAAAATGGCTGTATTTTAGGGGTACAAACAACAGAAAATTTTTTTGGAAAATTAACCTTAGGTTAGAATTATGTAAGTAAATGCTTTTTTGGCGGTAAAAAAAGAACTTTTTTTTTTTAGTGCCAAAACAGCAGAAAACGCTTAATTTAAACCCCGGATGTAAATGCGCAAAAAATTGGCCAAAAAATTCCAGCTTTGTACGTGTTAAAATGGTTTTGTATTTTACGAACACAACAACAGAAAAACTTGAATTACCTTTTTGGGTTTATAAATTATGCTACAGGTAAAGTTTTTTGGCGGTGAAAAAAAATTTTTTTTTGTGACCACAACACAAAAACAAGTTTAAATTTAAACCCCTGGAGAAAATTTGCCAAAAAAATATTTCCAAACCAATTACCATTTTGGGGGTAGGTGTTAAAAATGGTTTGTATTTTACGTACACAAAAAACAGAAAAATTTGAATTTAAAATTGGTTATAAATTTATGCTGGGTAAAATGTTTTTTGGGGCGGTAAAAAGAATTTCTTTTAGGACCAAACGCAGAAAAACGCTTAATTTAACCCCTGGATGTAAATTTGGCCAAAAAAAATTGAGCAACCAAAAATTACCAGTTTGTAGCGGGGTTAAAGGGGTTTTTTTTTACAGTAACAAAAACAGAAAACTTGTAATTTAACCTTGTTATAAATTATGAAAGGAAAGATGTCTTTTTTGGCGGTGAAAAAGAACATTTCTTTAGTGCCCACACAGCAGAACAACACTTTTTAAACCCTTGATTTTAAATTGCGCAAAAAAAATATGCTCCCAACAATTACCCTTGTAGGTGTAAAATGGCGGTATTTTACTGTTACAAACAACAAAAAAAATTGAATTAAACCCTTTGGGGTTATGACTTACACGGGGTAAATGTTTTTTTTGGGAGGTAAAAAGAACGTTTTTTTAGTGCCCAACCTAAATTTACCATAGTGCATTTTAAAAAATTAAACCCTTCGCTTGTGAATTATCTGCAGGAAAAAGTACTTTTGGCGGTGAAATAAAACGGTTTCTTTTAGTCCCCAAGCAGCAAAAACGTTTAAATTTCCCCCCTGGATGTAAATTGCGAAAAAGAATTGAGCTACCAAAAATACCAGCTTTGTAGGTGAAAAATGGGTATTTTTAAGTACACAACAACAGAAAAAACTTGTAATTAACCTTCTATAAATTTATGCTACGGGTAAGATGTCTTTTTGGGGTAAAAAAAAGAACGTTTTTTTAGTACCCAACACAGAAAAAACGCAAATTTAAACCCCTGATGAAAATTTTGCGCAAAAAAAAATTGCTCCCAAACATTCCCACTTTGTAGCTGTTAAAATGGCGTGTTTTTTTACGGTCCCAAAACAACGAAAAACTTGTAATTAACCTTCGGTTATGAATTAGCTGCAGGTAAAATGTTTTTTTTTGGGCGGTGAAAAGAACTTTTCTTTTATACACAACACAGAACAACAATTATTTGAACCCGGGATGTAAATTGCCAAAAGAATTGAGCAACCAAAATTTTTTTTTTACCAGTTTGTGCGGTTAAATGGCGTATTTTACGGTAGACAACAACAGAAAAACTTGTAATTAATTCGGTTATGAAAAATGTTACAGGAAAAAATTTTTTTCTTTGCGGTAAAAAAGAAGTTTTTTTATGACCACAACAGCAGAGAAAACCTTAATTAACCCCTGGTGTAAATTGGAAAAAGAAAAAAGAAACCAAAAATAAAGGGGGTATTTGGATTAAAAAACGCTGTTTTTTTAAATGTTTTTAAAGGAACAGGCTTAGAAACCTTGGTTTTCAATGTGCTGTAGCAGTACTTTTAAAATGTTATGCGCTGCATTGGCGCACACTGGACTTCAGTTCAATACCCCAAAAAAACAGAAATAGAAATAAGAGAGCAGTCTCTGAGACAAACGTGACACCCCCCCAAAAAAAGCTGTACAAAAATTAGTTCTTTTGTAAGAATATCAAAAGAGCCGTGGCAGCACCTTCCCTAATCTACAGTGAGAGGGTATGAGTCCCCGCGTCGCGCCCAGATTAATTTTTAGGTTTACTCACAGATCCCCCCGGGGCTCTGATTGGCTTTTATCTTGCCTGTCTTTCAGGCTATGCCCTTCTTCCCCCGAGTTCTTTTCCCCATTAACGCCATGTCCGCACCCTTTTATCAACAAAAGCCGCTTCGTTAAAAGTACCCCAAAACTTGACTTCGTTAGAAAAAAAGTTTTCCCCGAAATTCTAAAGGAATTTCCCCCTTGTTAAAAACAATTGCCCCCCTCTACCCCACTATTCTCTCTTTCTTATTTCAGTGAGTACTTCTGGCAGATGGTATACCCTGCCTTCCCACTCCATTGCCTACAAGTGGGTAGGAGACCCCTTTATGCAGCAACAAGCAACAATAACACCTAAACACAAGTACTCACTAACATGGCTGGATCCTTTTGTCAGGAACTGCAGTCCCTTCCTTCTTCCCCACAGACTGGCTGTAGCCTACAGTACCTAACCGTTTTTTTCTCTGATACATTTGGCCTTTATTATGTCATTTTTACAATAATAATTTTTTTGTATTTATTTTTTTTAACAGCAAAAGTGGTTATAAAATAAGTTTTGTAATTGTATAATTTTTCCATCCTGGACATTTATATATGGATAATGAAAAATTAATGGTATTAGGGGGTGTTTAAAAAATGGGGGGGGTTGGGCGTTTATTTTTTGTTAATAGCTTATTTTTTGTGTATTTTTTATCTTTTATTTTACATATTGTGCTCCCAACTTTTTTATTCCCCTCTGAAGTCACTGCAGAGTTGATCTGCGTCTGTTAAGACCCAGCAGGTCAGAGAGTTACCAAATTCCACTGGTCACGTAATCACCAGCATGGACAATTTGAAAGCTGGAAGTCTCCCTCCCTATCTGTGCATACAGTGCACATTGAACACTGTATGCACAACAATCTGGAATTCAGGGATGGTAATAAACCATCCCTGCCTTCTCAATGGAGAGCTAACAGCTGGCTCTCCATTTGGGCAGCTGCACAATTAGGGAGACGTGTGAACGGGGCTGTGTCAGTTATCTGGCATCAAAAAGCTTTAGTAGACCTGTTCTATAGTTGTATGAACAGTAGCATTCCAAGGTTTGGAATGATAAGCGCCAGAGCGACACTTTTTAATGTGCCACAGATTAGGGGCGTTCTGTGGCGTGTCGCACCACATTTTTAGAAGTAAATACATTTATGGTTATTTGACACAAAACCTAGGCGCAAAACATTTAGAACAACCAGACCAAGTTAAAGGTCGTCTGCCTGAGTCAGACTTGTCGTATCGGCATTACAATGCACCTGTACAGTATGTATGACCTGCAGAAAAACCGATTCATATATTCTGGCGCATTCTACACTACCTTAAAGTGATTTAGAACCGGTCTGCTAATGCCAACGTTCATACCGTACATGTCGCCCTTAGTGTGAAACTGGGCTCTCTGTAAAGATGATTAAAGTTTATGAGCAGTCATGAAACATTTAAAACACTAGCACATGACAAAAAATGTACTGTCAGCATCATCATTAGCAAAATTACACCTATATACACATTTAACCTAATAAAATTACATAACATCATTTGTTGGGTGATCCCACACCCTACACACATATGGTTTAAGAGGAAACAAGGAGGATGAATTTAAACTAGAATCAAGCACTATGTAGAAACAAGGAACTTCCTCCTCCTGCACTGAACATCCCTTCTTCTCTCATTCATAGGTATAACAAACTCCAACATTGCAACTACAACCATGTCTGTATTTGAATTCCCCTGCATAATTTCCCTTTGGTATGTTTATGAGTAGTGATGAGCGATCAGTAAAAAAAATCTAGATTGAGTCGATTGCCGATTTTAAAGAAGCTCGTGTCGATTTTCGATCTCGATCAATTGCCGATTCCCATTAAAGTCAATGGGAGAAAATGATCAGGTTAATTTTTATACCAAAACAGGTGAGGAGAAGCTGGAATTACCATCCACAACAGTAAACTGGATACGTGGTACAAGTTAGTGAAGACAATTTGGCTTTAAGGGTTACAGAAATAAATTCACACGCTAAATCAATTCATTCTTTTCAATGGCTAACTGAAAAGATGAAGACCCTTTTGACACATAAGAAGACACCGGTATTGGAAATGGCACATGGTAACTGGCAGGAGACCCCTATCACTTTTAGCACCAGGGCCCAAGAACATGTCATATATGTGGTGGCAGCAAGAATATCCCAACGGGGATCACAGAGGTTCAGCTGGCCGGGCCATAGTTATAGGCGGTGCAGTGGTAGCCAGGGCTGCCGTTAGTCATCTATTAACCATTTCAGGGCTCCATGCAGTTAAATCACCCATTACTAGTTCCTATTTTTAACATATCTCTGGGCCCCTTTTTGATTACGGCCCCTAACAGGAGTACTGCCCTATTAGCACCCCTGGCACCTATTTTACGGTAGCCTGACCTCAACACCAGCAAAAATTACCTCTTGGACACTCAGAATAAAATTAGCACAAATAAATGAGTATTTGGAATAAGATTATTTTTCAATTTGACCTTACTATTGGTATCTTTTACAGTGGCCTGACCCACAAACCAGCAAAAATGAACTTTTAGACACTCAGAATAAAATTATCAAGAACAAATGAGGATTTGGAATAAGATTCTTTTCGATAGGACCTTTACTATTGGTGTCTTCCACAGTGGCCTTGTTACAAGTTGGCGCGTAGCCCTGTGGTTTGGGCTGCAGGCGCAATGTTCCCCTGTAGCGCAGGCCTGCGCCTGGTGAGGGATGGCGCCGCGCCGGGAGCGCAACCCACACTCCCGCTGGCGCCCGTCTCCTCAAACTGACGTTGGTCTGTCTAGTGGTTCATGGTCGGTGCGCGCGTTCCCGCTCCTTAGGGGCTGCGCGCCGCACCGGGCTCTGTCAAATTTAAAGGGCAGCGCGCCGATAATTGGTAGCACCTGCAGCTGACCCTATATTAACGCTCCACCTCTTTCTGGCCCTCGCGATTCCATAATGCCTTTACTAGTGAGAAGCCCTTTTGTTTCGTTTTCGGTTGCCCAATTCTCCGTGTAAGTCCTCTTGGCATTACGTTTCCCGACCAAACCTTGGCCGCTCCTGTCCTCTCTGCCATCTCTGACTACGAGGTTGCTGCGATTCGGTACTGCGTCATCCTTGGCTGACCACCGCAAACAGATACATCAGGGGTAGCGACTGTGGAGTCACGCCACTGCTAGTCCTTCCCGCCTTTAGCGGGGCTCTGGAGAAAAACCGGGACCCACTTAGACTCCGTCTCCCTGGTGTGGTTTCCGTCATTGCTTGTGTGGCCAGTGGGGGTCCATTAAACTTGGACCGTTACAGTTGGAATCGGCCATGGATCACGCCAAGGGTCCGTTAACCAGCGTGGAGATCTGAGTCACATCGATTGCCTGCAATCTCGCAGCTGACGCAGAGGATACAGCAGTTGGATCAGCTGACGGACCTGATGAAACAGCTCGTCGCAAGTGTGAGCGATTACGTTGGCTATCGACATCGGGCGATAGTCGGTCCACACGATAAGGTTTTTCGATAGTGAGCAGGACTCGATTATGAGCGCATGACCATTAAAGTCTTATGGGAGAGCAACAACACCTTCAATTCGATACACCCAAACAGGGCTGGAGAGAATCTGGAATTAACATCCACAACAGTCAAAATGGATACTGCTACATCTTAGCAACACACTTAGGTTATAAAAGCCACAGGAAAAAAAACCACACACTATTCACTATCCCTGTCTGGTACTACAGCATGACCTTAAACTGCATCACCCACAAATTAAAAAGTGCCGAAGGCATGTATGATTTGAACCAATCATATTACTTGAACTGGACATTAAAATATCCCTGTCTGGAACGCAGCATGCGCCCCAAACCTGCATGACCCCAGATTTAAATGTGCCGGAAACAGGAGTCTTTCAACCCATTTTAGTTTCACTGGACATTGCCTATACCTGTCCTGGGCCACAGCATGAGCCCCAAACCTGCATGACCCCCCACATTTAAAAAGTGCCGGAAAAAAAAGGAGTCTTTCAACACCATTTTAGTTTCACTTGGACATTTGACTATACCTGTCCTGGGCCACAGCATGAGCCCAAACCTTGCGATGACCCCACATTTTAAAAAGTGCCGGATAAAGGAGTCTTTCAACACCATTTTAGTTTCACTGGAGCATTTGACTATACTGTCCTGGGCCACAGCATGAGCCCCAAACCTGCATGACCCCCACATTTAAAATTGTGCCGGAAAGGAGTCTTTCAACCACCATTTTGTTTCACTGGACATTGATATACAGTCCCTGGGCCACAGATGAGCCCAAACCTGCATATCCCCCAGATTTAAAAAGTGCGGTTTAAAGGAGTCTTTCATCCTCATTTTAGTTTCACTTGGACATTGACTATTCCATGTCTGGGCCACAGAATGAGTTCCCAAAACTTGCATATCCCCCAGATTTAAAAGTCCGGAAAAAGGAGTCTCGTAACCACCATTGTAGTTTTCACTGGACATTGACCTATACCTGTTCCTGGGCCACAACATAGAGCCCCAAACCTGCATGACCCCCACATTTAAAATGTGCCGGAAAAAGGAGTCTTTCAACCCCATTTTAAGTTTCACTGGACATTGACTATACTGTCCTGGGCCAAGCATGACCTGGGCCGAGAAGTTACAGGGGGTTGCGGTTGCGGTGAGAGCCAGGCTGGCCGTCCGTCATCTATTATCACGACAGGTTAAAATCCCTGATGACGCAGGTCAGCAACGAAAAACTGTCTGGTGCTGAGCAGATGTGCGGAAGCGGGATGTGTGAGAACTCAGCCTTCCTACTGTACACAGGTCAATACCTGGGTAGCGCTTGCCCCGCCGTATGAGTGTGGACCAATTGAGCGTCATGAAATACTGGTGGTTTAACGCTTCCTGTTACACCAGGTGCCCTTATCTTGGCATTTGCATTTTTCTCATTTTACTGTTCAACGTGTGTGCTGGAGGATATGGTCTCTGTACTTTATTTCTCTGTCGTGCTCCATACTCCATGTCTCTTTAATTAACCTCTAACATCTGGTCAAGTATTTCCTGTGTACTTCCTTTGTATCATTCAAGGAATTTTTTTTACCAGCTATTTGTACATTGCAAGTTTTTTAGTACTTTAATTCTAGAAAACATTTTTAAATCGGATGGATCCACCATGTCTTTGTTTCTCTTTTTTAATTGTATTAAATGGAGTTGTCTCATTTATAATAGGGATTGATAGCTATGTTAAATGATCTTGCAAAACAAGTCATTTTAGCAATATGTGTCCATTAACAGTGTCCTACCCCTATTCCTGTTTCTGACTGCACCATCACCCTTGAGCACTCTTGAGTGGTCACAGCAAATGCCTCCAAAAATTCAAAGCATGACCCTTGAGCCCCTTTTGGACAATGGGAGAACAAATGTGTTAGAAACAACATTTTTTATAATAGGACCTTGTAGTATAGCTGCATGTCACAGCAAAATCCCACAAAAATCAAAACATGACCATTGAGCACTTTTGACTATTGTGAGAACAAATTGTCTATTAGAAACAACATTTTTTAGAATAGGACCTGTAGTATTGCTCCATTTCAAAGCAGCTTGACCCTACAAATTATAAAAATGATTCTCTCCACTGTTAAAAATTGTGAGGATGAAATGCACTTTGATGCCACATTTGGTTCCAAAGGACATGATTATTGCTGTATCTCACAGCTACATGACCCAAAAAAATTATAAAAATATGAACTTTCTCAGCCACTGTTAAAATGGTTGAAGGGAGAAATGCCACTTAGAAGCCCATTTTCTGTCATAATGGACCATGATTATTGCGGATATCACAGCTACAGACCCCAAAAATAGTTATAAAATATCTTTTGAGTCAAACAAGGGTGCTACCTTAAATTGCACTATATAATAATAATTGGTTTCCATTTGTCAAACCCAACAACAGTCTTAACTCTTATTAGGGCATCCCCCCGTTTTTTTTTTTTGTATCCGCTCACCCCCCCACTTCACTTCTCAGCCACTGTTAAAAAATGTGAGGCAACATGACCCCAAAACCTTGGACAATGTGAAAATTTAATAGATGAAGTGAGTAAAAGGAATATGGTTTTGTCATGAAACCTTGGTGTCTTTTAGTCTCCTCACAGCAAAACCAGCAAATTGAACTGTTGGGAATTGAGAATAAAAAAATTGCAGTAAGAAATGATCATTTTAAAAAGAAGTTTTTCACAGGGACCTTTTGTTTTGGGAGGTATGCTGAAGTAGACCAGCACTAAGTCTGTGAGCTCGGGCAAACAATTGGGGGGCACAACATCATCAGAGATTCCATTGTCTGATTCATCTTGATGAAAAGTCAAAATGATCTCACATTTCTGTGGGATAAGCAGAGATGCGTTTGTCTGTAATGCTCCTCGTGGCTGTGGCTGAAGGTCGCTCCAGATATGACGCTGGCTGCTGGGCAGGACAACACCTCTTTGGCGTGGCGAGCAGCTCGGGCCATTCGTTTCCATTTTGGATACCCAGAAGTCTATTGGGTCCTGAACACATACAAAAACATCGGTGTGAGACGCATATTTGTGCACCATGCTCTTAAGATGGTCTCTGGGTGTTGTATATGTGCCGCATTGCATTGCGTTGGTGAGGTGGTAAATAAAGATTGCAGAGGATCACCCATTAGGCTTTGCCAGCTTGCTGCTGCTGCGCTGCTGACGCTACAGCTACTTGGCACTCTACTGCTGTCACGTCGCTGGCAGTTGTTCCACCGTTGACATTTGAAGAACGTGAAGCAGACTGCAACAGATGTCTCAGGTGATCAATCAGCAAGGTCTCCATTCCTGCCTTTTATCTCTATTTGGGTTGGGTAGGAAGGAAAAGTGCCGAGTTTTGTTTTGTACCGGGGATCCAGGGAGGGTGGCCACCCAGTAACTGTTGTTCTTATTTGGGATGGCCTTACTGCGTGGATCATGTTGGAAGAAATGGAGCATCCAAGCACTCATGTGAGAGATGGAGCCTTGAGTTCCCAAGCCTGGGTTGAGGGCACTAGCAAACTCATCTTCCTCAATCTGCCTTCAATTTTCACGCAACCTCTTTCCAAGGCAGGGACGTCGGTGTCTTGAATACCTCCTCCTCCTTCCCTCCTCCTCTCTCTCCTCCGCTTCCTCCGGCACAGCTTCAAACAGCCTTGACTTGCTAGATGATGCACCCTGA
This sequence comes from Phyllomedusa bahiana, assembly GCA_025379985.1. NCBI lineage: Eukaryota > Metazoa > Chordata > Amphibia > Anura > Hylidae > Phyllomedusa > Phyllomedusa bahiana. The sequence continues at coordinate 75,526 of JAODAL010014948.1, read as the reverse complement.
GAGCTGAGGTGCCGCCTTGCACTAGCTCTGGACCCTGAACCATTGAGCAACCACTGGGACCAACTGGAACCACCAATTGAGAACTGTCGGGCCTTGTGAATTTGACGGGAGAAAGGCTCCGTGTTTGCATTCTGTGTCATCTCCTCCTCGTCTCTGGCGGGACCCTGATGTTTCAGAGTGTCCAACTATCGTTCCAGAACTAAGTCACCAAATGGTCAGGCTCAGAAGTGCATCGCCCGCACTGACCCTTTGGTGGCTTCTTCAAAACTGGAAGGATGGAGCAGAGCTCTTTCACTGCCTCCACTACGGTGGCTCAACACCCCGAGGTCCGCACCGCTGCTTGTCAGGGACATGTGTCACTTCGTACTGCGTAATGGCATTTGCGTGCTCCCACATCGCTGGAGCAGTGGACGGGTGTGGAATTCCGCATGTTGCCACGTCAAAAATGAGACGGTTTACGGGGAGGCCGCGTGACGCTGCAACGCATCAGGGGGATGAGAGCAGGGTCCGCGAACGGGCGGAAGTGCGAAACTCAGACTCGAGCCTTCTTAGCAGGCAGTCCAGACCCCGGGTTTAGCTCTGCAGAAATTTCTGGACGACAGGTTTTCCTGACATGTGCCAGGCAAGGGATGTGCTCCAGCCTACCGATCTTAAACGGCAGGCAGCCATTTCGCCGTTATCACCACCCACCTTGCCTGGCACAAGGTTCTTGTCACCCAAGCCAGCGCTCGGTCTCGTTGACTGAGAGCGTCCACAGCTCCTGGACTGTGTGGTGGACGGTCTCCAAGGCAGGATTAATTTCCAACATGGCCTGGTGTCTCTGGGCACGTGATTGCCACCAGAGGACCTTGGGGGAAAGAGCTCTGCACCATCCCTGGCGTTTTGAAGAGTGCCCTGGAAGAGTGTGTGCCAAGCCTGGAGTCACCCGTCACCCCCAGAGGACATCCGTCACCAGCTCACCCAGTGAGTGTCACAGAGATATAGCGGCCCTTCGGCTGTGCTTACTAGTCCATTGTGTCGTGGTTGAGTGGACTTTTCCGGACACAGATGCAGGACAACGCGCTTGAAATTTTAGATGACACGTGGCTGGCCAGGGCGGGGACGCTTTTCTGGGCAACGAAATGCCTGGCTCGGATCTGGTATTGGGGGCAGGCGCAGGGCCATGACGGTGGCGTTAAACCCGATATGTGTCCACCCAGACGGAAAGGGCAACATTCCAAGGCAAAAGCATGGCAATGCGACATTCAGGCTTTTGGCTTTGGGATGGTTTGGGATAAAGTGTTTCTTATGCTCCCAAACCTGGAAGACAGAAGTAAGGTGGCTGCTAGACTGGCCGCTGTACGCGTGCAGGTCGTCAAACTGGCCGTGGGAAGGAAGAAGGGGGTAGGATGGGTCTCTGGATGGTGCTGGTGGTACTTGGGCGACGTGGATGGCTGGAAGCGGAGGCTGATCCCTGATCATGACTCTGAGAGGGGACATGGGCAGACTGAGGAACGGCTTGGTGGTGGCGGAGGAGGGGGCGGAGTCAGAGGGTCCTGTGTGACAAGAGGTTGGAGGCCCGGCGTCGGTCTGGCCTTTTGTTGGCCAAGTGTTCTCTTTTAACTCATGCATTCTTCTTGCATGTGACTAGACATGGTTTGGTGGTGGTTAAACCACTTTAAGGTTCTTGCCTCTACTTATGCGTTTACGGGAAAGGCGGCATATGACATCGCTGGTGTTGAATCAGAGGCTTGACTCAAAGAAGGCCAGGCGATTGAGGGTCCTGGACCTTTTTTGACGGCTGATAGACCAGGATGGATCCGCCAATGTCGTCATCATCATCATCATCAACACAGGTGGACTTGGTCGTCCTGACTTCTGCACCGAAGCTGCGGGCTTCAAGCAAGGGGCACTGCAAGCGTTGCCGACCGCCGGGATTTTTGCCGATTGACCGGCTCCTTCACCTCCTCTGATGGCATCAGTAAACTGGGCTCAGAGCTGACCTAAATATCTCTTGATCTTTAAAAATGCTTCTGCCCCAACCGCATTTGCATCAAGAGGTCTTTCAGACATTGGATAATCCACAGTGGTGGGTACACTGTTTGTTGACATTTGGGCTGCTTTATGTTGGAGGATGCTTGATGATGAAGCTGATGACGACATTTGTGGCGGGCCGTGACTCGCGAGGACGAGGATGGTAAGACTGCTAAGATGCAGGTTGCATTAACCATGAAGGACAGAAATTGGCGGTCGATGTTGTTACTTCGATTCACAGGGCCCTGACCCAGCGATGACCAGGCCTGACGGTCCTGCAACGACGATCCGCTGGCATGCGTGTTGTCGCCATACTTGGAAGGAGCACCTTCTCTCGTACCTCTACCTCCATGTGCTACCCCCTCTTTGCTCTGCTTACCACTTGCATTTCGCTCCATGTCAGAAATATAAAAATTTGAGAAGGTATGATGAGTTTTGGAAAGTCTCTTATTAAAAGACGGCAAATCACAGCTATCTCAAATCCCTTAATCAAAACAAAATTTCTGGGTTCAAATTTACTGAAGGTTCTATCAAAAAACTGGACTGGGGAAAAGTAAAAAAAAAACGTTTTTATGTTTTGATAAACACGGTTTTTTTGCACCTTTTAATTCAACCTGTGGTACTTGAATTGCTGTTTTTGATTTCCGTGGGTCTGCTCAATGGAAAAAAGCTGGGGGCGCAAAAATCAAAAAAAACGTATCTTTTTGTTTTTGTATAATACACGGGGTTTTTTTTTCACCTTTCAATTTCCCCGTGGTGACTATAGAATTGTGTTTTAAGATTTGGGGATGCTGCGTCAATGAAAAAAGCTGGGTGCGCAAAAGTCAAAAACAGTTTCTGTTTTTTTTCGTATGTACACGGTATTTTTGGGAACAAACAAACCTGTGCTGACTACAAAATTTTTGGGATTGTTAATTAACTGCAAGGTGGGTATATCAAAAAGGGGGAAATTGGTAAAATTGAAAATGAACCCCTATCTGAAATGTAAAATTGAAAAATAAAAGTGGGTTTTGAAACCAAAACCAAAAGACCTGCAGTTATAAAAATTTGATGTGTACCCCTTAAAAGTTCGGGTCCCCAAAAATCCAGGAAATTTTTCCCAAATTTAAGAAAAAGGTTAAAAATAAAGTTTATTGCAGGCAATGCCCTACACTAAGTTTTGGGTGAACTTTACCCAGTTTTCTTTATAGATAGATTTGGTCTGGGGTTCCCCCGCGGGCCCCCCCCCCCGCTCCCCCCGCCGGAATTTACAGGGGTTAATGCTGTTTTAAAATTTTCTCTAGCTAACTACATAAAAACTTCAAATCTCTAATCTAAAAAATGGGAAGGATCACAGCTAATAGAAGGTTTCTCTGTGCGAAATAACAAATTTGCTGAGCTTTTTGGGCCACAGGCAAAAAGTGCACTTTCCGCTATTTTGCCGTGAGGGGCCCACAAAAGGTGAACGGGAAAGGGCTGTTCTATGTAATGGGGAGGGTCATGTGTTTTTTCCCACCCAAATCCAACCATCACTTCCCGTCATGACGTGCAAAAAATTTCCCCCCTCCCCCTGCTTTTTCCCTTTAATCTATTTGTTTGGCCCCCAAAAAAATTACGGGAAAGTGCCGAAAATGGCGCGATCTTAATAGTTTGATGCACCAGTTTTAAAACCTTAATTTTCGATGATTTTAAAAATTTCGATCACCTTTAAAAACCTTCCCGTTTTTCAACTTTGTCGAAAAAAAAATCGCTCAACACTACTCCGCCTCCAACGGCGCCCCCGCCCCAAATCCCACCCTTCCCGCCCCCCTCCCCTCTTCAATCGCCACTAGGGGGCCCAAACCCCGGCTATCGCTTCCTCAAAATTTTTGAGGGAGACCCGAAACTATGCGGGGGGTTTTTATTACCCATGCTTTATGCACTGGAATGAGGGCCAAACCAGTTTCCGTCCAAAATGGCGCAAAGTTGGCGTTCGTTTTAAAGCCCGCTCGGGGGGAAAGGTTTGGGTGTGGGGGCCCACCCACTGGGTTTAAAGGGTGATCCCCCCTGGTTGGCGACCTGAAGGTTTTTTTTAAAGGGATTTCCCTTTTGCTTTTTTGAGGAACCGACCCGGGCCTCGTCTGCGGAGACCGCACTCCCGAACCACGAAGGGAGAATTTCCGGTTGGTGACTACCCCATACAATTTCCCCACCTTGGCCCCCGGGAGCTGACCTGGAAAGACGCCCGCCCCCGGCCCCTCTTTTTAAGAAAGGCCTTTTTTAAGAAAGGGGTATTCCAGGGTTCTCTGTCCCGGTTTTATTCCACCCGGCCCCTGGGATTTTATGTGCGGGTTCAAGAGAGACCGAGGGGCTTCGCCCCGGAAAAAGTGACTCTGCTCGGGCCTTTTTCGCTTTTCCCCCTTGGGGTTTCCCGGGGTTCCCGAAGCTTTTCCCTTTTCCCCTGCTCACATTTGGCGAGGAAAACCCATTTCAGGTCGACCGTCTTACTCTCTGGGAAAAGGAGCCCTTCCCGAGCCGCACCGAGAATCTGTGCCTGTACGGGGCTAGTCCAGGGGCACTTCCTGAGGGACTTTTCTGCTTTGCCCCTGCCGGAAAAAAAAAGCGCAAACCCATGGCACGTGGGAGAGGGGGGTACCTTGGGGATGAACGTCCCCCTCCCCTTTAACCATGGGGGTACAGATCACCTTCCCGTTTCTGGAGGTTTAAAGATTCAAGCGTCTGCCCTTTTTGGATTCCGGTTGGCGGGGGAAATTTTTAGGAGCCCGCCCCCGGGGGTCCCAAGCTTCCCTCTTCCCACCCATCCGCCTCGTTAAAACCTTTGGCGATTTTTTTCGGGGAGTGGGGAAAGGGCCCGCCCCCATTTCCAAATAACCCCACGGAGCCCTTTTTCTATGCGCTGGGGGCACTCCACGGGAAGGAGGGGCGGGGTTTTTATTGGGATACCCCCCCTCCTGTCTGCTTTTTTGTTTTGGGGTTACCCTGGCTGCAATTCGACGCCCCTGTCTTAGACTGGAAGGGGTGAAGTTACCCAAAATGGGGGCAGGGCTGCCGCCCCACGTTTTCTTGCAGCAAACCCGGGCCCCGGGTTTCCCCTTTCCCCCTTTTCTCTTGAAGCCGTTTCCCCGGGGTGCCCTGCGGAATACCAAGACTTTTTCCGACTTTTTCTCCGGAAAAAAAAGGCTGAGTCCCCTTAAACCCCCTCAAACCCCCCCTACGGGCTGCCCTTATCGGCCTATTGCCTGGCACGACCCCGCCTCGGGGCAGGTCTACCCCCTGCCCGGGCTCCCAAAAACAAGGCCATGCAGACTACATTCCCGTAGAACCTTTTTAAAAAGGCTTCAACCCCAAGTCCACTTTCACCGGGCCGGAAAACAGGCTTCTTCTTTGTGGGAAAAAAAAGATGGTTTACTTCGAAACCCGGTTTAACTACTGCCGTCTTAAAAGAAATTCGGTGGGAAAAAACCGGGGCCCCCCCTGCCGCTGGGTCTCGAGCTCTTTTTCGACCGGCTTCGTGGGGCCAGGAAACTTCACCAAATTTGGGCTTGGACCCGGGGGGCCCAAAAACCTTACCGAATCCCAAGGGGCGACGAAAGGGGAAAACGGCCCCCCTTTCAACCTTCCGGGGGTGGGGATTTTTGGGAATTTTCTGTTATGGGTTTTGGGGGCCTTTTTGCAAAGCCCCTGCGGTGTTTCAGGGGGTTTGGGTTTAACGAATCTTCAGGGACCTCTTTTTATGTGTGCGTGGGCATGTATCTGGATTGGGCATTCTGGGCTTCTCCCTGAAACTCAAGTCCCACCGCTTATGGGCGGCCCCCGGTTTTCCTTCAATCTCTTCGGGAGAAATTTTTTTTGCCCCCTTCCCAAATTGGGGGAAGTGCATTTTTTACCAGCCCCGTCCCGCCCTTTTAGAGTATAAAAGTCTCCCCCAAAGGGGCTTTAAATGGGCCCGGCCAAACCGTTGCCTCCTGCAGTTGGGTCGCCCCAAAGGGCCCCTTTTGGGCCCTTCAGCGGTTTTTTTAAAGGGTTTTCAAAAATTTTACCGCCATTTATTCCACACCCCCTTTTCGACATGGGGCTTTCCCCTTGGGCCCCTTTTAAATGTCTGGCAATCTGGGCTGTGGCCACCCAAATGGGCCCAAGAAAGCCTTTCCCGGTCTTCCCAAGGGAAACCTTTGCAAACCGGCCCCCCTCCCGTCTTGTCCGGACATTAGAACCCGTTTTTTTCCTGGAGGTGGGGCCCGTCGTCCCTGGGGAGGGGGGCGGTGCCTCTCAGCGGGATTCCAAGGGGAAGTCGTCACGTGTGGGGGGTTTTTCTCTAAAAAATTTTTCCCCCTGCGGAAAAGGACTACACGGGTTGGTGACCCTGACCCGTTGGCCATTAAGTTTGGGGCCCCTTTAGGGAAAGGCGTCATCTGCCCCTTGGGAAAGGGGGTTTACATCCTTTAAAATTTACTCGACCCCCAAGGAAAAACGGTTTTACCTCCGGGCGGGCCCCGCGCCCAAAACCCCGGCAGGCTTGTTTTTGGGCCCCCCTTTCCCTTTTCGCGCTTTGACTTTACCATCCATTTCCCCCCTGGCGAGAAGAATGTCAAGGGTGTGCCCTGTCGCGGCTTCGGATGTGGGGGTGAGGGAAATTTCCCCCTTCCCCCTTACATCAAACCCACCTAAAACCTTTTGATTGCGCGGCCCCGGTGGATCTCCAGCAGATCCCTCCTGGGGAAGACCTTCGTTCGCCCGGGGCTGCGGGGAAGGGGTTTTTTGAAATGGGGGCATGGCTCTCGGATTGCAGGCCCCCCGGGTATATGAAAGACTGCTCAGTTATTACCCTACTATTGTGGCCAAACCTTTCAAGGATGTCAGGATTTGGGACGCTGCTCTTCGTGTCCCCGCAACAAGAACCTCACCTCAAACGCGGGCCATTCTCCGTTTTCCCCCCCATTCCAGACCGTCCAGGGTCCCATATTCCAGGATTTTTTACGGACTTACGCTGTCTCGGCAATACTGTCACGGGGGAATCGGGTCTTTTTCGAAGATGGCGCACTTTTGTCCCATGCCCGGTTGCCCTCCCGTCTGTCTTGCGACATTTTTTTCTTCAGAACGAAATCGGTTGAAGGCCTTCCTCAACAATTGTGCCCAGATCCCCGGTAAGTTTGTCTCCAGATTCTGGCTTTCCCTCGTTCTCATTTAAGGTAATCGGGATTTCTCCTTGTTTACCCCCAGTCAACGGGCAAGTGGAAAGGGCAACCAGTCCGGGAAAAATTTTACCTCGGCTTTTGTATCGGCCAACAAGACACGGTCAGCCTGTTCCCCCTGGCAAATTCCCTTAGAATTCCTGGATTATCTGGGGGCGCCTCTCCATTTTTTGTGGTTAAGGGGCTACATCACCGCCCACCCCTCCCACTTCTTCGCTCTGACGTCCCGCCGTGGACGCTTTGGTTTTGACCCGGAAGTTTGAAACACCACTCAGCGTTTTTTGCAGCAGGCTTCCCCCTGGATGAAGCAAATGCGGATAAGTACGGAGGCCCGCCCCCTCTTCTCCCCCGGGGATAAGGTCTGGGTATCCCCCCAAATAATCCGCCCGAAATTCCACCTACAACTGGGGCCCCCCACCCCCGGTCCTTTCGGCTTAAATGATTAACCCAGGTTACACCCGGGTTCCCCCCCTTTGATGCGAATCCCCAACTTTTCATTTTCTCTTTAAGCTGGGGGGTCTTGAACAGGGGTCGACAAAGTTGAAATCGGCACAGTTTTTAGGGTTTATCGGATTTTTTAGATCCTGCGAAAATTTTGGGTTTAAAAAATCTGTGCATAAACTTTAAATCGGGGCCTTTTCGGCGTTTTCCGTAATTTTGGCGGCCAGAAAATCAGATTACAGAAAAAGCGGGGGTTTAAAAGTTGAGCGCCTAAAATGTTCATTTATATTGCGAATTGGCCGGGAAAAAACCCTTTACCTGTTTTACATAGAAAACCTTTCCTTTTTTTCCAGCCCCAGTTTCCCCCAGTTTCCAACCCAGAAGGCCGGGCCCCCCTCTGCATTTGCCCAAACACTCACAAAAATTTTTAAAATTTTTTCCCACAGAAAAACCTCTACATTAGCTTGTCCTTAAAATTTTAAAAGTTAGATTAGGGGTTGGAAGATTTAATAAAAAAGTAGAAAATTTTTTAAAAGGACATTATTTCTGAAAATCACGGGGGGAGGGGGGAGGGGGCCCCGGGGGCGAACACAGACAATTTCTATAAAAAATACTGGATAAAGTTCCCCCAAATTTAAGTGTGACTTTGGGCAATAGCTTTAAAAAAAAACCCAAGTTTCAAATTGAAATTTTTCCTGGAAAGGGGCACCTGAACTTATGGGATACACTTTTTTTTCTAGTAACTGCGGGGTTCTCTTTGTTGGGTTTCAAAACTCCCCTTTTTATTACCCAAATACATTTCAAAAAAGGTGTTCATTTTTTTTTTTTCCCAAATTCCACCTTTGTTATATACCACCTTGTACTTAAATTAGAATCCAGCAATTCAGCCCCGGTTGATAGGTTTGCCAAAAATATTTTGTAAAACCAAATACAAAAACAGTACGTGTTTTTTGACTTTGGTGCACTACAGTTTTTGTTCATTGAGGCCCCTTTTGCATTTAAAAATTTTAAATACGGGAATTTTTTTAAGTCACCACAGGTAAATTTAAATGGTTCCCAAAAAAATACCTTTTATTCCAATACATTATAGATCGTTTTTTAATTTTTGCATTTTTTCCCCAGCCCCGATTTGTTGAAAAGACCCACCTTGCATTTAAATTTAATCCAAAAAATTGTGTAATTTACCACGGGTAAATTTGATAGTGCCAAAAAAAAACCCTTTTAAATTTTCCCGCAAAGACATTACAAAAAACGTGTTTTTGGGCCTTTTTGGCCCAATCCAGATTTGTTGATAAGCCCCCTTTGCTTTTTAAATTTTTTGAATCCACAATTGTGTTTTCCCAAACAGGTGAATTGATAGGGGGCCAAAAAATACCTTTTATTATCCGAAAACTTTAAACAGTTTTACGTTGTTTTTTTATTTGGGTGCACTACAGCTTTTTTCTTTGAGGCCCCTTTCCACTTAAATGGAAACTGCAATTTTTTTCACCACAGGTGAATTGATGGGTTGAAAAAAAATACCTTTTAATTACCGAATACTTTAAGATCGTTTTTTTTTGCACTTTTGCCCAGCCAAAATTTGTTGATAGAGCCACCTTGCAGTTAAATTTGAATCCAGCAATTGTGTAGTTACCATAGGTGAATTGATGGGTCCCCAAAAAATCCTTTTAATTACCGAATACTTTACAGATACGTTTTTTTTAAACTTTGGGGCACTGCAGCTTTGTTATTGGGCACCTTGCACTTAAAGGGAAATATTCCCAATTTTTTGGGTCACCACGGGGAAAAATTTAAATGGGTGCCAAAAAAATCCCCTTTTTTTTAACCGAATCCCTTACAGAAAAGTGTTTTTTGACTTTGGTGCACTACAGCTTTGTTCATTGGGGCACCTTGCACTTAAATGGAAAAATTTGAAATTTTTAAAAAGTCAACACAGGTAAATTTGGGTTTTGGGTGCCAAAAAAATACCTTTTATTATCCGAATACATTACAGAAAACGTTTTTTTTGCACTTTTCCCCCTTCCAGATTTTTTTTAAAAGAGCCACCTTGCATTTAAAATTTTTGAATCCAGCTTTTTGTGTATTTTACCAAAAGGTAAAATTTTTGGGTCCCCAAAAAAACCTTTTATTACCCGAATACTTTTTTTTTTTAACAGAAAACGGTTTTTTGCATTTTTTGCCCCCCAAATTTTTTTTGATAGAGCCACCTTGCATTTAAAATTTTTGAACCCAGAAACTGGGTTTATTTTACCACGGGTTTAATTAAAAGGTGCCAAAAAAACCTTTTTTAAATCCAAAACTTTAACAGATACGGTTTTTTCCCACTTTTTCCCATTTCCAAATTTTGGGTTGATAAAGCCCCCTTTTGCAGAAAAAAATTTGAATCCAGAAACCGTGTATTACCACAGGTAAAATTGGGAATGGGGCCAAAAAATACCTTTTTTTAAACCCAAATTTACATTTCAGATACGTTTTTTTTTTCACGGGCGCGGCCATTTTTGTAAAACTTAAAAACAATTTTGCATTTAAAATTGGAATCCAGCAATTTTTTTTTTGTTTTTTGGGGGAAATTTGAGAATAGCTTTGTTCCTTTTTTTTAAAATTTTAATAAAAATTTTTCCCAAAAAACTCTTCCTACCTTCCAAATTTGTTTTTTTTTCTGAACAGGGAGCAAATTTCAAAAGGAAAGCGAGCAAAGGGGGGGGTAGGAAAATGGAGGTAGAGGAAAAAAGAGAAGGGGCTCCTTCCAGGGGCCGGGCGCCCAACACCTTTGCCAGGGGATCACCCATTTGAAAGGACCGTCAGGCCTGTAAAAACGCTGGGTCAGGGCCCTGGGGAATCTCAGTAACGAACGGGCGTCGCCAATCTGTCCTTCGGGGGAAAATTTCCCAACCTGCATCCACATTTTTACCTCCTCTTCCTCCCAGTAAACGGCCCCCAAATTTCGTCTTTCACATCCCCAGAAACTGTCCAACATGAAGCACCCCAAAATGTCAACTCGTGTACCCCCCCTTTGGAAAACCCATTTTCTAAGCCCCTTTTTGGAGAAAAAATGGGGTTTTTGGGGTCAGAAGAAAATTTTAAAAAGATCAAGAGCCAAAAAAAAAAGAAAAAAAAAATTTTTCTCTGCTCTGACCCCCAGTTACGTTTGCCATCAAGGGGGGAGAAGGAAGCCGGTAAAACCGGCAAAAATCCCGGGGGGTCGGCAACGCCTTGCAGCCCCCTCTTGCTTGTACCCCAACTCCTGGATGCAAAAATGTCAGGACGACAAAGTCACCTGTGTTGAAAAGATGAAAGGGCATTGGGGAAACCAACGGGTTTTTTTCACAGAATTTGCTTGCGGGCTTCATCCCTGGACGAGGGGGAAGACGAGGGGGTACGCCCTACTTTTCCGCCTCAAAAAGGGAGGGGGCGGTAGCAAAGCCCCGCTAAAATTTTAAAAATTACCGCCACCCAACGGTAAAGCGCAAACCCCGCCCTCGCTTATCGCCGCCAAAAAAGGTCCAGGACCTCTCAACCCCTGGGCCTTCTTTGACCAACCCTCTGATTCACCCCAGCGATTCATATGCCCCCTTTTTTGCCGTAAACGCTAAGTAGAGCAAAACCTTGGGTTTGGTTAACCACCCCCAAACTTTCCTGGGTCACATGAGCAAATGCATGAGATAAATGGGGGCAAACAGGGCCCAAAAAAAAGGCCAGACCGACCCGGGCCCCCAACCACTGTCCCCCTTTCCTCTGTCCCGCCCTCCCCCGCCACCACCAACTTTCCCTCAGTCCCCCAATTCCTCAAGTCTGTGGGGATCACCCCTCCCTTCAGCCTCCACCTTCCCCCCCGAGAAACCCCCAGCCCCACCAAGACCCATCCCCCCCCCTTCTCCTTCCCCATTTTTTGAGGGACCTAAAGCCGTACAGCGCCATCTATAGCCACCCCTTCCGTCTTCCGGGTTTTGGGAGCCAGAAAAAACCCACTTTAACCCCAAAACCACCCAAAAAGCCAAAACCCTGAATGTGGGGCATTGCCATTTTTTGGGGCCTTTGGGGAAATTTTTTGCCTTTCCCCTGGTGGACACAGAGGGGTTTCCCCCCAACGGCTTTGGCCCTTGCCTGCCCCCAATACCAGATGCCAAAAGGCGGGGCATTTTTTTTCCAGAAAAGCCGTCCCTGCCCTGGCCAGCCCAGTCATCTAAAAATTTTAAGCGCGTTTTCTGCATCTGTTTGGCCCGGGAAAAAACCATCTGAAACCACCTATTTTAAAAAAAAAAAAAGGAAAAAAAAAAAGTAACACGGCCCCAAAGGGCCCCTATATTTTCCTTTTACAGCTCACGGTGAGCTGGGGATGTTTTTGGGGTGACGGTGGCTCCAAGGGCCGGGGCACCTCTTCAAAAACCCCAGGGAAGGTGCAGGGTTCTTTCCCCCCAAGGTTTCCCCTTTGGGGGCATCACTCCCCAAAAAAACCAGGCCTTTTTGAAATAATCTGTCCCTTTGGGGACCCCTCCCACACAGGTCCCGGGCCGTGGGAAAGGGTTCCCCCGCAAAGAAAACCCCCCGCTGGCTGGGTTTCCAAGGGAAACCCTTTTTGCCCCGGCAAGGGGGTGTGCGATAAAAGGGGGAATCTGGGTGGCCGCCCTTAAGATCGGGAAAGCGGGGCACATCCCTTGCCCCGGCACATATCAGAAAACCCTTTTCGTCCAAAATTTTTTTAAAAACTAAACCCGGGGTTCCCGGACTTCCCGGGTGAGGAAGGGTCGAATCTTTTAATTCCCACTTCCGCTGTTTGCCCCGCCCTTTGACCCCCCCTGGCTTTCCGTGCAGCTCAGCTCGGCCTCTCCCTCAACCAACCCATTTTGACCCTGGCAACACGCTGGAAAATCCACCCTCCACATGCTCCAGCATTGTTTGGGGCAGAGCAATTTCCATTACGCAGTACGAAGTGACACAAAGGCCGACAAGCACGGTCGGACCCCCGGGGGGTTGAGCCAAACCCAGAGTGGAGGCAGGGGTTTAAAGAGCTCCCGAAAACCCTCCTTGCCAGTTTTTTAAGAAGCCACCAAAATGGTCCTGCGGAAAAAGCCCTTTTTCAGCATGAGCATTGTGGTGATTTTTAGTTTTTGGAACGATCGTTGGGCCCCTCTGAAACAACAGGCCCCCCCAGCGAGGAGGGGGGAGACGGACACAGAGGGACATGGAGCCTTTCCTCCTCAAATCCACAAGGCCCACAGTTTTTACAATTTTATCGGGTTTTTTTAGGCAGTGGTTCGGGGCCAAAGCTAGTCAAAGGGTGGCGCATCAGCTTTTCAGGGTGCATCCCCCAGGGGAGTCAGGGCTGGGTTTTAAGCCTTTTGCCGGGGCACAAGGGGGGAGGGGGGGGAAAGGGGGAGGGAGGTATTCCTAGACATTTAAGTTTTCCGATGTCCCTGCCTTGGAAAAAGGTTTTGGCCCCCGAATTTTTAGGGAGGAGGGAAATGGGGGGGGAAAATCAGTTTTGGGTAGTGCCCCCCGACCCAGAGGCTTGGGGAAAACAAGGGTCCATCCTCACAAGATTTCTTGGATGCTCCCTTTTTTCCCCCCAAAAATGATTTCCCCGCATTAAGGGCCCTCCCCAAAAAAAAAAAACAGTTTCTGGGTGGGCCCCCCCTCCCCGGGCCCCGGAAAAAAACAAAACTCAGCACTTTCCTTCCCACCCACCCAAATAAGAGTAAAATGGGAAGGGAAAAGGGAACCCTTTCTGATTGATCAACTGGGGACATTGTTGCGTCTGCTTCAAGTTTTTCCCCCCAAAGTCACGGTGGAACAACATCCGCAAAGGGGACAGCATTTTAAATGCCAAGTTGGGGTAGGGGGGGGCAGCAAACATGGAAGGGGGAGAAACCTAATGGGTACCCTCTGGCAATCTTTTTTTTACCCCCTCACCAAAAGCATGCAATTCCCGGGGCACACAAACCCAACACACAGAAAATCAGCTTAAGATCATTTTTCAAGACTATCTGGGGTCTCAAAAACCCATGTTTTTTTTATGTGTTCCGGACCCCAAAAAGACTTCTGGTTTTCCAAAATGGGCAAAAAGGCCCCAAACCCGGGTCGTCACGCCATAGAGGTGTTGTCCTGCCCAGCACCAGCATCATTAAACTGAGCGGAAACCCTTTACACAGCTGGAGGAGTCATTACAAAACAAACGCATCCCCTTCCACAATAATGTGGTACGTTTTACTTTCAACAAGAAAGAATCAGGGATGGATCCTGAAAGAAGTTGTGGGCCCCCAAAAACCCAGGTCACCGAATTTGTTCCGCTACATTTACATTCCCCCTTCAAACCGAAATGGTGCACTTGAAAAAAAAGTTTTTTAAAATGATTTATTTCTTACTGCAATTTTATTTTCTTTTCCCAAAAGTTTTATTTTTTTGGTTTTGCTTTGAGGGGACTGTAAAAGACAGAAAGGGTTTTATGACAACACCATATTCCATTTACTCAAAATTTAAACTTAAGAAGTTTTGCATTGTCAAAGGTTTTGGGGGTCCCTGTTGCGTGAGATACAGCTAAATTAAAGGTCCTTTGGAACAGAAATTGGCTTTTAAGTGGCATTTCCTCCCTCACAAAATTTTTTAAAAGTGGGTTTAAAAGTCAAATTTTTTAATTTTTTTGGGGGCATGGGAGCGTGAATACAGCAATAAAACATGGTCCTTTTGGGAAAAGAAATTTTGGCCCTTTTTAAATGGGATTTCTCCCCTCACAATTTTTTAAAAGTGGGTGAGAAGGGCAAAATTTTTTAATTTTTTTTCTGGGGTCATTTGCTTTAAATACAGCAATAAAACAGGGGCCTTTTTGGGAAAAAAATTTGGGTTTTAAGTGGCCCTTTTTTCCCTCACAATTTTTAAACAAATGGCTAAAAAGTCATTTTTTTGGAAAAAGCAGCAATACAAAAGGTCCATTATAAAAAAAAAGTTGTTTTTCCTAACAACATTTGTTCTTCACAATTTTCCCAAAATGGCTCAAGGGGGCATGCTTTTAATTTTTTGGGGGGATTTTTTTTTTTAAATGCAGCTATACTACAGGTCCAAATTTTAAAAAAATTTTTTTTCTAAAAGAAAATTTGTTCTTCACAATTGTACAAAGTGGCTCAAGGGTCATGGTTTTAAATTTTTGGGGGCATTTTTCTTTTTAAATGCAGCTATACACAGGTCCTATTTAAAAAAAAGTTTTTTCTAACAACATTTTTTCTTCACAATTTTTCAAAGTGGCTCAAGGGTAAGGTTGGGCAAAACAGGAAAAGGGAGGGCACGTTTAATGGACACTATTTTCAAAATGACTTGTTTTTTTTCAAAATCTTTTAAAAAGCTATCAATCCCTGTAAATTTAGACAACCCCTTTTAAAACAATTTAAAAAAAAAGAAACAAAGACATGGTGGAAATTTCCCTCCTATTTTAAAAATGTGGGTTTTTTTAGAATTAAAAATACTAAAAAACTTTCTTGTTTCAAAATAGCTGTTTAAAAAAAAATTTCCCCTTAATTTTTCAAAGGGAAATTTAAAGAAAATGGGGGTATGGGAACATGGGGCAGAGAAAAAAAGAAAAGAGACAATTTCCTCCACACGTTAAATTTAAAAAGCGAAAAAGTATGCCCCAAAAAAAGGGCAACCCGGGGTTTTAACAGGACGTTAACCACCCTATTTCCCCAAATTAAACTCAAATTTGGGCCGCACTCATACGGGGGGGCAAGCGCCCACCCAGGAAAAAGGGCTGTGGTTTTCAGAAGAATGGCCCGGGGTTCTTTACCCTTCCCTTCCCCACTCTGCTTCAGCAGGGAAAATTTTTTGTGCGAGTCATCCCGGGCAAAATTTTAAAAACCCGCTGTTAATAGATTTACAGACGCCCGCCGGGCCCCCCACCCCCACCCCACTGTTTAAATCCCGGGCCCCGGTCATGCCCGTGGCACAGGGCAGGTATAGTCAATGTTTCCCTTTTAACTAAAAAAGTGGGTTTTAAAGACCCTTTTTTCCCCGGGACTTTTTTTAAACTGGGGCCCAAAAGGGGTTTTAAGGGGCATGCTGCTCCCCGGAAAAGGGTTTGTCAATGTCCCCGTTCAAATAAAATGGGGTTTTAAAAAACCTCCTTTTTTTCCCTCACCCTTTTAAACTTGGGGGCAACAGGGTTTTAGGGTCCTACTGCGTCCAAAACAGTTTTAGTCAATTCCATTCAACTAAAATGGTGGTTTCAAAGCCCACTTTCTTCCCGGGGAAAATTTTTTTAAACTGTGGGGCATCAGGTTTTTTGGGGCATGGGTGCATTCCAGGGCAGGGAAAAATTTAATTTCCAGTTTTAAGTAAAATGAAGGTTTTTAAATAATACTCCTTCTGGCACTTTTAAAAAATTTTGGGGATGCAGGTTTTTAAAGGGGCATGCGTGGTACAAGAAAAAGGGATTTTTGAAAAGGTGTGTGACTTTTTCTGTGGCTTTTTTTTGCCTTAAAATGTTTTTTGCCTAAGATTAGCAGGTATCCCCTTTTACTGTTTTTGGGTGTTTAATTCCACTTCTCCAGCCCTGTTAGGGGGTAAAAAAATAAAGGGGTTTGTTTCTCCCCATAGACTTTAATGGCATTCGCTTTATAAACGACTGTCACTAAAAAAAACCCTTTTGTGGTGCCGACTCTCGACTATCGCCCGATGTCGATAGCCAACGTAATCGATCAACACTAGTTGTCACCCCCCACCCCGGTGGCCGACACCTCGGATGTTTTTGCCGTTAAAGAAATACTGGCCATGAAGACGATCAGGGGGAAACGTCATTTCCTTATTGATTGGAGGGGCTTTAGGCCTGAGGAAAGATCGTGGGAGCCGGAGGACAACATCATGGACCGAGGTTTACTCCAGCGATTTCTTCAGGGTAAAAGAAGGGGGAGACCTAAGGGGGAGGGGGGTACTGTTACGAGTGGCGCCGCAGCCCGTGGTTCAGGCTGCAGGCGCACTCGTTCCGCTGTAGCGCAGCCTGCGCCTGGTGTGGGTGGCGCCGCGTCCCGTGAGCGCACCCGCCCCGCAGGCGCCCGTCCTCACCTGACCTCGGTCCTGTCTGTGTTCACGGCCGGTGCACGCGACCCCGCTCCTTAAGGCGCGCGTGCCGGCTCTGTCAAGTTTAAAGGGCCAGCGCGCCGATAATTGGTAGCACCTGCCGCTGACCCTATATTAACGCTCCACCTCTTCCTGGCCCTCGCCGATTCCATAATGCCTTTACCTATGCGAGGAAGCCTTTGTTATGTTCCTGTTGCCATTCCCGTGTACCAGTCCTCTTGGCTAACGTTTCCCGACCACGAACCTTTGCCGCCTGACCTGACCGTCTCCAACTATGAGTTTGCCTGCCGATTCGGTACTGCGTCATACCTTGGCTACCACTGCAAGCAAGTTACATTAGGGGTAGCGACCTGGTGGAATCCTGCTGCAGCAAGTCCATCCCGCTTTGCAGCGGGCTCTGGTGAAAACCGGGACCCACTTAGACTCCGCTCCCTGGTGTGGCTTCCGCCATTGCTTGTGGTGGCCCAGTGGGTCCACAACCTTGGACCCTTACATGCCTGACCCCAAAATCAGCAAAAATGACCTTATGGACTCTAAGAATAAAAATAGCCAGAAAAGATGAATATTTGGAATACGATTTTTTTCAATATGACCTTTACTATTGCTGTCTTTTACAGTGGTCTGACCCCCAAACCAGCAAAAATTACCCTTGAGACACTCAGAATAAAATTAGCAAGAAGAAATGAGTATTTAAAATAGGATCTTTTTCGATAGGACCTTTACTATTGGTGTCTTTTACCGCAGCATGATCCCAAAACCAGGAAAAATTACCTTATGGACACAATAAAATTTTCAAGAAGAAATGAGTATTTCAAATAAAAATATTTTCAATGGGACCATTGATTTTTTTCAATGTGTAATGTGTATTTCACATTGTAAAGAAGACGTGCTACAGTTTACTTGTCGGTGACATCAGCAACTAGGGCAACAAATTCGTCAGAGATCCATGCTTGATTCATTTTAATAAATGTCAAACAATCCACATTCTTGGGGGAAAGACGAATATGTTTGTCAGATATTACCCCGCCAGCTGTGCTAAATGTTCGCTCCGAGATAACGCCGGCAGCTGGGCAGGATAAAACTTCTATGGCGTGCCGCGCAAACTCAGGCCATTCATCCAATTTGGACACCCAGAAGTCGATTGGGTCTGGACCAAGTCCAAAAACATCAGGGTTGAGCCGGAGGTAGTCATGGACCATGATCTTAAGACGGTCTCTGTGTGCCTGAATGCTGCCCTGCCTTATAGGCCTTTGTGTGGTGCTAAAAAACGATTGCCACATGTAATCCAGTAGGCTTCTGCCACACTGCCTGCTGCTGATGCTGATGCTGCTGCTACGGCAACTTGCCATTCTACTGCTGGCACGTTGCTGACGTTGTTCCACCGTAACATTAGAACATGAAGAAGACGCAACAGATGTCTCGAGTTGGTCAATGAGCACTGTCTCAAATTCCTGTATTTTACTGTCAATTTGTGTGGGTGGAAGGAAATTACTGACTTTTGATTTGTAACGTGGATCAAGGAGGGTGGCCACCTAGTAACCGCTGTTCATTATGATTGCCTTGATGTGTGTATCATGTTGCAAGTAATGTAGCATCCAAGCACTCATGTGTGAAATGCTGCCGGGATTACCCAAGCTTCGGGGTCGAGGGGCACTAAACAGATCTTCCTCCTCTTCCTCCTCCTCCTGAAATCTGTGCCAACCTCTTACCACTAAAGGGAAATCGGTACTGTTGGTGTCCAGCCCTGCCTCATCATCCTCCTCCACTTCCTTATCCTGAGCATCACCACAGCCCTGGCTAGCCTTGTGCGCTGTACTCTGTGAGCTGAAGTGCCATCCTGCACCAGCTCTGGACCTCGAACCACCGCCTAAAAAAGAGCTATAAATTTGGGAAACAGTTGGGCCTTCTACATCCGGCAGCAAATGAGGCTCTGTGCCTGCATCTGTGTCCGCCTTCTCCTCCTCTTCCATCACTGCCAGGAGCTGCTGCCGCAGACTGTCTGATACTTGTTCCAGTAAAAATATCACCATATGGTCATGCTGACAAGGGCATCTTCCTAACTGACCATATTGGTGGCAACTTCAAAACTGCCTCCAGTCTCTATGGCTCAACACCCCAAGGTCAGCATCACTGCTCATCAGGCCATGCGACACTTCATACTGCATAATGGCATTACGCTGCTGCCACAAGCGCTGGAGCATGTGGAGGGTGGAATTTCAGCGTGTTGCCACGTCAACAATGGGACGGTGGATGGGGAGGCCCAGATCACGCTGCAATGCTGCCGGTTGTGCCAAAGCAGAGTGCTAATGCCGGAAGTGTGAACGAAGACCTCGAGCCTTCCTAAGCAGACAGTCAAGACCCGGATAGCGCTTGAGAAATTTCTGCACAACCAGGTTCAAGACGTGTGCCAGGCAAGGGATATGCGCAAGTCTACCGATCTTAAAGGCAGCAAGGAGATTTTTCCTGTTGTCGCAAACACCTTTGCCTGGCGCCCAGCCACTGGTCGGTCTCAGTGCGCAGAGCCGTCCACAGCTCTTGACCTGTGTGTTGACAGTCTCCAAGACACATTAATTTCAGAACGGCATGGTTTCTCTTGGCAAATGATGCTACCTGTGGAGGCTGGGGATCTGGACCCTGCACCATCCCAGCATTGTGGAAGAGTGTCCGCTGAGCCCAAGACCCTCCATCATCACCAGAGACACACTCATCCACCAAACTCACCCAGTGAGCAGTCAATGAGATGTAACACCCTTGACCGTGAATACTAATCCATGTGTCTGTAGTGAGATGGACTTTAGTGGACACAGATGCAGCCAGGACGCTGGAGATTTTTTCTTCCACATAACTGGCCAGGGCAGGGACAGCTTTTCTTGCAAAGAAATGCCTGCTCGGCACCTGATATTGGGGTCATGCCAGAGCCATGACGTGGCGGAACCCATCTGTGTCCACCAGGCGGAAAGGCAACATTTCCAAGGCCAAAAACCTGGCAATGCCGACATTCAGGCTTTTGGCTTTGGGATGGTTAGGGTGAAAGTGTTTCTTATGCTCCCACACCTGGTACAAAGAAGGCTGGCTGCCAGTCTGGCTGCTGTATGGCGTGCAGGTCAAGCTGGTGGAAGGAGAAGGGGTAGGCTGTGTCTCTGGTGGTGGCGGTGGCAATCGGCCGACAGTTTCTGGGATCGGGGATGGTGCTTGCTCATGCTGCTCCCGCACATCGGCAGCAGAAGACTGCATGGTCTTGGAAGTGGTGGAGGAGGAGGAGGAGGAGACAGAGGATATCACATTAGTTGAAGTCCAGGACCTGTGTGGCCTTTTTTCTCTAAGTGACCGCCACATCAATTCATGCTTTAGATCAATGTGCCTGTTCATATTCGTGGTGGTTAAACTCTTTAGATTCTTGCCTCTACTGACGCATTGATGGCAAATCTGGCATATGATGTTGGGTGGTGAATCTGAGGCTTGATGGAAAAAGGCCCAGGCTTTGCAGGTCCTGGACCTCTTTGTCGGTGAAAACCTAGTAGCGGTATTCCCGCTGCAACCACTTACCATGGCTGGTGGATTAATGTCAGCGGACTTGTGCGACCGCCCTCTCCAATTCTGAGGTCGGACATGCACTGACACTACCCCATCATACTTCTCCTCCTCCTCCACTGATGAGACGCTTGAAACATCTGCTGCTAAAAAGACCACGTTGGATTCGCAAAGTCATTATCAACATCATCATCACAGGTGACTTCCTCATCCTGACAGTCTACATTCTCAAGCTACGGACTAGAAGCCACAGGCACTGTGAGGCATTGCTGACCGCTCGGGATTTCTGCTGACTGACTAGCTTCCTTCTCCTCCTCTGAGGGCATCAGCGATTGGGTGTCAGAGCAGACAAAATTATCCTCTTTGGCCTCTTGATCTTTTGAAATGACTTCTGACCCCAACCACATTGTGTCATCAAAGAGGTCATCAGAATATGGATTATCTACAGTGGCCTGTACATTGGTTGACATTTGGGCTGTGTTTGCTTCAGGTTGGACTGATGATGACGATGATGATGACGACATTTGTGGCCGTGACTGAGAGGATGAGGAAGTAAAACCGCTCAATGCAGTACTGAGATTCAGAGGGAGCCGACCAAGCGATGACAAGCCTGATGGTCCTGCAACTGACGATGCGCTCGCTTCTGTGTTGTCCATAGCACTGGAAGGAGCGCCTTTTCTCGTACCTCTAGCTCCACGTCCTAAGCCCCTCCGTGCTTGCTTACCATCCCTAGTTCGCTCCATGTTCAGTAAGATAAATATTACAAAGGTCAAGATTTATTCACAGTCTCTTATTGCAGAACTGTACTCCAAAGGAAGCAACTTTTGGGCACAGAATCAAATTTTCTGCAAAAAACCAGTATATCAAAGCGATTGCTTTTCCTTTTTCAAAACAGCTTTATTAAGATAAAGCACGTAAGGTACAACAGTAATATATCAAACAGAAAGATAATGGTCTACAAATAAGTAAAGTTAGACCTAGGCATAAGATATAACAAATGGAATGAACTTGATACACAAAGATGAATTTAAATATCCTTCAGAACCAGAGCTTGCTGCTTGCGTGAACAGATCAAATAAATTCAAGCTCCTAGAAACCGTTTGAGACACCACAATGGTAAATCGTTTAGTAACTATAAACTGTTGACATGTTAACCTGTGACCTTGATCCACTCCCATCCCACCTTATCCCAGACCTCAGCCCTCTTATACTCCCAGCTCACACATCTCTTCAACCAATCGCTAACCTCTGGCATCTTCCCTTCACCATTTAAGCATGCTACCATCACACCCATCCTGAAGAAACCTTCTCTTGACCCCTCCTCTCTGTCCAACTATCGCCCCATCTCACTGCTTCCATTTGCTTCGAAACTCCTCGAACAACACGTCTACCTTCAACTGTCCTCCCATCGGTCCTCCAACTCTCTTCTTGACCCACTGCAATCTGGTTTCCGACCCCATCACTCTACAGAATCCGCCCTAACCAAGGTCACCAATGACCTAGTAACTGCTAAAGCCTCACGCCACTATTATGTGCTTCTCCTCTTAGACCTGTCCTCTGCCTTTGACACTGTTGACCATTCCCTCCTGCTACAAATCCTCTCATCCTTCAGCATCACGGACTCAGCCCTTTTCTGGATCTCCTCATACCTCACTGATCGGACATTCAGTGTCTCTCACTCTCGTACCACCTCCTCCTCTCGCCCTCTCTCTGTTGTTGTCCCTCATGGGTCAGTCCTGGGCCCACTACTCTTCTCTATCTACACTCTTGATCTTGGTCAGCTCATAGCATCACATGGCTTTCAATACCACCTGTATGCTGATGACACCGAAATTTACATCGCCGGCCCAGACATTAACTCTCTACTGTCCCGGATCCCAGACTGCCTGTCATCCATATCTTCCTTCTTCTCCTCCCATCTCCTAAAACTTAATGTAGAGAAAACTGAATTCATTATCTTCCCACCGTCCCACACCATCCCTCCACCTGATCTTTCTATCATAGTCAATGGCTCTACACTGTCACTGGTTCCGCAAGGCCGCTGCCTTGGGATAACATTTGACTCCGCTTTGTCCTTCAAACCCCACATCCAAACCCTTACCTCCACCTGCCGCCTCCACCTGAAAAACATCTCTCGCATCCGCTCATTCCTTAACCCTGTCACTACAAAAATGCTGGTCCACGTCCTTGTCATCTCCCGCCAAACTACTGCAATATCCTTCTCTGCGGCCTCCCATCTAGCACTTTTGCTCCCCTACAATCCCTCCTCTACTCTGCTGCCCGTCTTATTCACCTCTCTCCTCGCTACGCCTCTGCTTCTCCCCTCTGCCAATCCCTGCACTGGCTACCCATTGCCCAGTGCATTAATTTCAAGTTACTAACCATGACCTACAAGGCTCTCCATAACCTCTCCTCTCCATACATCTCTGCTCTAATCTCCAGATACCTCCCCTCACGCAACTTCCGCTCCTCACAGGACCTTCTTCTCTGCTCTTCTCTTGTCAGCTCCTCACACAACCGTCTCCAGGATTTCTCTCGTGCCTCCCCCATACTCTGGAACTCACTGCCCCAACACATCAGACTTCAAAAGCAACCTGAAAACCCACTTCTTCAGGATAGCCTACGACCTAGAATAACCCCGCTGTCACTACACCCTACAAACATTCTGTCTCTTTCCCCCTTCCTTGTAGATTGTAAGCCTTCGCGGGCAGAGCCCTCTCTCCCTCTGTACCTGTTGTTAGTCACAGATTGTCACTATTGTAACTTATGTTATGTATGTAACCCCCTGAATATACAACGCCCTGGAAAAAATGGCGCTATAAACTAAATAATACTAATAGTTATGCTATATGATAAAAATAAGAACAGATGAAATAATAAATCAACTTGAAAGACCGACAAAGCGATTTCTTTTCACAGCAGACTTCGTAACAGTGTCTTGTATACCAGCTGTCACCCCAAAACAGGATCAATAAACTTTTAGGCAATCAAAAAAAAAAAAAGGAAAGATGCAGTCAGCAGCAATATAAAAATCCCTAACTGTTACTGTCTAGTATTCACTAATCTTGCTGTACCCCAACCCTAACTAATCTATCTAGCAGCTTTTCCTTTTTGAAATCGCTGGAAAATTGAGTCTCTGCCTGCTTTGAAAAAAGCACAGCAGTTAAAGCAATGTGTTCAGTTTACAGTCTGTAATCGTAATGGCATTCACCAGGAAATACAGTGACATAGATAAAACAGGGTCTAGTGATTTTAGCAGCCAATGATATCCCTACACCACCCACTGGTGACGGTCCCCCCGTACTCTGCACTAATTGGCTGGCCGCCAAATGTACAGGAAGCAGCGAAAATGGCGAAATCTTAATCCTTGATTTCTATTTATGATCCGATTTTAAGGAAAAATATTGCATTGAATCAAGATAGAAAAACCGGAAAATCGATTGTTTCATTTTTCCGATAATCACCACACTATTTTTGATTAAAAACGACTCTACTTTCCTATCCCCACTGCCTGCTGTGTAGTTACCAACAGGTACACACAGTTCACCCTGCTTCTCTTCTTCTCCCACCCTGTTAATTAGCCATCTTTACCCTATCGTATAGTCAGATTATGGACCATAATTCAGCATAAAGGATTGCAAAAGTAAAGTTTCTTATACTTTTCTCTTCCACTAACAGCTTCACCACCTATCACACTTAACCACCATGCTTTTCCTGTCCTCTGTAATCTTACCCTCAATTTTTCAAAATCTAATCAACTACCTCAAAACTCTCTGTTGGGCAATGAGATCGCCGTCTCTCCATGCATTCTACCCTTTCATCTGTCTGCCGCCACTAAACAGATCCAGAAAAACTACTGTCTATCCTACTCCACTTGCTAACCGTCTATCTGCTTCTCCTGGCTGCTGGTGACGTATCTCCTTCATTCACCTCTGACAAACAGGATTACTTTACAACTGTCATATCCTCTCTGTCTCAAAACCCTAGAAAACTAAACACCTTCAACTCTCTTCTCCATTCCCCAGCTTCCCCTCCCTCATCTTTCCTCTCAGCAGATGATTTTGATGTTCACTTGCTAAATCAGATCAACCTTATCAGAGAAGGCTTCACCCCACGGGACCCACCACCCACTTCTGTATCTGCAAAGTCCCCATCACCCACCCCTATACCTGCACAATGGTCTTCCCCCTTAACCTGCTTCTACACTTTTACTCACGAAAAGCTTTCCTCTCTACTCTCCAAATCCAACATCACTACCTGTAATCTTGACTCAATGCCATCCCATCTCATCCCAGACCTTAGTGCTGTTATCATCCTAGCCTCCACCCATCATTTCAACCAATCATAAACCTCTGGCATATTCTCTTACTCCTTTAAACACACTATCATCACACTTGAGTAACCATCTCTATACTCATAATCGTGGTTCAACTATCGCCCCATCTATTTGCCTCCATTTGATTTTAAATTCCTTAAGCAGCATGTGTATCTTGAAGTGTCCTCTTGTCTCCAACTCTCTTCTTGACCCACTGAAGTCTGATTTCTGTTTCTACTACTCTTTGGAACTGCCCTTACCAAGGTCACCAACAACTTAATAACTACTAAAGCCTCACGCCACTACTCTGTACTTCTCCTCCCAGACCTGTCCTCTGCTTCTGACATGTTCACCACCCCTTCCTGCTACAAATCCTTTTATCCCATGGCATCACAGACTTAGTCCTTTCCTGGATCTCCTCATACCTCACTGATCAGAAGTTCAGCGTCTCTCATTCTCACACCACCTCCTGCTCTCATCCTCTATCTATTGGTGTCAGGGGTCTGTCCTGGGTCCCCTACTCTTCTCTATCTTCACATTTGGTCTTGGTCAGCTCATAGCATCACATGGCTTTCAGTACCACCTATATGCTGATGACATCCAACTTTACATCTCAGGGCTAGACATTAACTCTCTGCTCTTTTGGATCCCAGATTGTCTGTTGTCCATATCCTCCTTCTTCTCTTCCGCCTCCTAAAACTAAATGTGTAGAAAATGGAATTTATCTTCCTTGCACCATCCCACTCTCCCCACCTGATTTATCAGTTACTGTCAACGGCTTTACACTCTCACCAGTCATGCAAGTCCACTGCCTTGGGATACACTTTCACTTCTCCCAATGATTCCACACATCCAAATCCTCACCTCTGCCTGCCGCCTCCACCAGAAAAATATCTTGCATGTCTGATCATTCCTTAACAACAATACTACAAAAATTGTACTGAAATACTCTGGAATTCACTACCCCAACACATTAGACTCTCCACTACCCCCATTAGTCTCAAAAACAACCTGAAAACCCATCACTTCAGGATAGCCTATGGCCTACAATAACCCTGCTGCTCCTACATCACCCCTTGTTCATGTCTGCACCTCACCTCCTGTCTCTTTCATCCTTCTTTGTAGATTGTTGGGTTTCGCAGGCAGGGTCTTCTCTCCCTCTGTGCTAGTTATTAGTCATTTATTGATGACACTGTATTTTGTTTGACACGTTATTTATGTAACCCTCCCTCCCCCTCAAATGTACAGTGCCCTGGAATCCATAACACTTTAAAATAAATAAATAATAACAATAATAATAATAATAATAATTATTATTATTATACATCTTTTGTCCAGGCCACCAGTAGAGATGAGAGGAGTTAACAAATGTGTTTGAATCTGGGTTGTCCAGAAAATAGAAAAGAATGAATGCAAGTCCAAGACTTTGGTTGAGGCAAAGATTTATTTTGGGTCTATTACATTTGCCAGATAATCAGGGCAGGTATTGGAGACATCAAATGACCATCTGTCCTATAATTCTATATCAGCCAGGTAGAAAGTAAGAAGACTGTTCAATCACAATAAAAACAGAGCTGGGGCTAGGCAAAGGTTAATTTTAGGGGACAAATAGGCACAGGGTAAAGGAAACCTGGCACCCTTTAACAGATAACGCATTTTCTCAAGTGAATGTTCTGAATCACCAATAGAATATTTTTTTTTTCCTCCAGAAAAATATTTTAGAGAAAAAAAACACATGGAAGTTACTGTATTTTGTTTCATTCCAGTTGCTGAGGGGGATTATCATTCCAACACCACTGGAACAGGTATCTATTTCTAGGAAAAACAAGTCCTCAGTGGCCTCATTTCAATGATTTTAACTTCTAACCAATTATTTTTCAGTGAATTTTAATAATATTGTGCCAGCTGCCCAAAGGCTGTTTTTAAACTGTGTAATAAATTACTAAATCCATTTAATTTTCTTTGCTAGTAATATTACTAAAAGGCCAGTTACATTTTAAAATTATTTAATTGGAAAGAGTTATCAACACATAATAAAAGTATACAACACGTATTCAATATGAACTACAGAGACAATGGGGTACAGGTATGAAAACTGGTGCATACTATTACTTCTTGTTAGGTTAGTGTAGTATTCATCATGTAGCATGTATGAAAGTGTCTCATAGCACTTTATAAACAAATCAGATTGTTAGGCAAAAACATGTGCCAACATGTTTGCATGAACATCTAATATTTAGGGCCCTTGTGTTGAAAACTGTCTAAGACTTTCTTTGTTGCCTATAGAAACCAAACAGAGCTCCCCTTTCATTTCATATAGTGCTCTGAAATAATGAAACAAGAGCTCTGATTGGTTTCTATGGACAACAAAGATGGTCTTAAAAGTACAACCTACTTTTATATATATAATGTATATATGTATTTAATGACTATGGTAAAACACTAATAAATAAAATAAATATAATAAATGTAATATATATATATATATAATATATATATATATAAATATATATATATAATAAATATATATATATATATATATATATATATATATAAATATATATATATATAATATATATAAATATATATATAATTAAAGTGTTTTACCATAGTCGTCAAATACACATAAAGAGACAGACTGGTATGTATCACAACCTTCCTATTGTAGAAAGTCTTAATACAGTAAACATAGAGGCCTAGGATCCTATAGTACTTGTGTTTGCTTTATGATGCATGCAGAGAAAGACAGATTTTTTTTTTTTTTTGCATGGATTTTTTACTATGCTATACTGGATGTCCTTTTTTGAAGCTATTTTCTTCAAAAACAACATTTCTTCAAGTGGAGAAAATCTTCGAAACTTAATTTACCAATAAGAGAGTAATAGCATTTCACAAGAATACTTAATCAATTACTGATCAGTGGGGTTCAGACTACCAAAACACACACTGATCCAGAGAGTGAAATGGCTCCAGCAATGGGTTCATTTTTGGAATTGGTGGGGGTTTCAGACTCACAAAACACACATTGATCCAAAGAATGCAATGGCTCCAGCAATGGGTTCATTTTTTTGAATTGGTGAGGGTTTCTGACTTCCAAAACACACTCTGATCCAGAGAAGCAAATGGCTCCAGCAATAGTTTTAATTTTGGAATTGGTGGGGGTTTCAGACTCACAAAACACACACTGATCTTTAAAATGAAATTATTACAGCAATGGGTTCATTTTTGGAATTGGTGGGGGTTCCGGCAGTCAAACCCTGCATGTCAGCACTGTGTGGTCTTAACAATGT
Source organism: Phyllomedusa bahiana (assembly GCA_025379985.1). Taxonomy (NCBI): domain Eukaryota; kingdom Metazoa; phylum Chordata; class Amphibia; order Anura; family Hylidae; genus Phyllomedusa; species Phyllomedusa bahiana. Next base: position 47,705 of record JAODAL010014948.1, on the reverse strand, counting down.
GGACTAATAATTCTTGTGTGCTGTCCCTTTAGTAGCAGAAACTTTCTACAATATTTCCAACAAGATACTAAACTGAAACCTTTGTGAGTAGCAAGCAGGTCTACAGGCATCTTTACAAACATGAGACATAAAGAGAATAAGAATACATACATAAGAATATAAAAGAAGGCTTGGAATCAGAAGTGAATCTCCTAAATGCTTATGCGAAGTATCTATAATCAGCCCTAATTATCACATGACTTGTATAGTAATAGTATTCTCTTATGTAGCAGAGGGGTCATTATTCATTATACACATGCCTTTGATTGGTAAGCCTAAGGGTCACACTTCTAACCCATATGTGGCAGTGAAGATGATAAAGACCAAGGGCATGCATAGCATAGAGCTAGCTCATGTGTTCACAATAGGTCCCCTGGAGAGAGGGAATACATCTTATTCTACACCGACTTTTCAACATCTACAACCACTCATGTGAAAAATAAATCCTAGTGTCATAAAAAGTAAAGGGGGTGGCAAGCAAGCACCGAGTTCTTTTGTCCCAGATGATCGGGGTTTGTGTTCATCAACACCAGAAAGGGTCCACTGGATTCCATCATCTCTACCTATGTCTTTATGGACAAACCAACTTTGGATTCTCCTATCCAGGGATTAGAGATTTGCTAATGGGAAGCAAACTGCTTTACAACATTTAGTAAAATGGGAGCGTTCAAATAGAATCCCAAAAATGAAAAAAAAAAAAAAAATCCTTCAAAATTTAGAGTTATAGGTCGTGCTATGTTTAAGCCATGAAAAATTAGTGTGATTTACATATTTTTATATTTATGTACATGTCCAGCCAAAAGTATTCTCTCAACTTTAAGCTAGATACAAATCCATTTCAAGGGCAGTTACTCGCTACAACACCTTAAAAACTTAGCACAGTCTGTTTTACAGTATGCTTTCAAATCCATAAACCCCTGTTCCACTGCTTGCATTAAGTTTATACAGTACACAGAGTTTACACACAAAATTTTTAAATTACTCTTTGAAATTAAAAAGTTTTAAAGGGTCAAAAAATTTAAAGGGAAAAATAAAGGGAATTGGGTTTTTAATTTACGCAAATTTCCCTTTTTTTCGAAAAGAAAGGGCCGAAAGGTTTTCCTTTTTTTTTCCCCCTTCAAAATAAACCCACTTTTTTAAAACCCCCACTGCCCATAAAAGAAAATTTCAGATACAGCCGCCTCACAATATAAATCATTTTAACGAAAATTTATTAAAAGGCAAATGAATTATTTGGTTTTTTGAGGGGTTTCTTTTTTATCGGTCCCTTTAACAGCTCTGGAAAAAATTTTTCCCCTCTTATTTTTTAAACCCTGGGGTTTTTTACGACCCCAAAAGGTAATTCCCATTTTTTTGCATTTTTAGGGTGCATGAAAAAAAAAAGCAAAAGATTACAATCTTCCTGAATCACCAAAATTTAAATGACCCTTTTTTCCCTGACACTAAATAAATTCCCGAAACATCTTTTGATATTGCATGATGATGCTAACTTTAAGTGGAAACGTTTCTTTGGTGAGCGAAGCATATATCAACTGTCTTTAATAATTCTTCATGCTCTATTATGCATTGCCAATGGAATGTTTAGCATCCAATCACAAAATACTTTAATAAAAAAATAATAATGTACTTGTAGAAAAGCTACTGTTTCTAAGATATGAGTCAAAACATTTTCTTATGGCATTAGATGACTGCAAAAGTCGAAAACATTAGCATTACTAGATTTACATTTCAGGCGCCTAGAGGCAAAGAGTGGCTGGCAACTTAGAGTCTTCCCTAAAGTTGTGTACACTTGTCTGCTCTTACAAAATGAGGCAAAATTTATTGCATGTACTTTGAAACAGCATTAGCCCAAAATACGGGGAAAAACTACATATGAAGAAAAATTTTAAAGTATTAGTTGATACCGGGTTTTTATTTTTTGGTTCTTCTCTCAACTGCAGACGCTGTCAGTCCCAATAGTTAAAAAAAAAATTTTTAAAATTTTTTTACATATGAATAATGTTGTATTTCATATTTGGGTCAAAGTTAAATTCGTCCAGAATCCCAGCAAGTCCAATAGTAAATTATCAAAAAATCACTGTAAATATAAAACTTACCCTAGTTTATGGTTAGAGTTAAGGCTTTTAGGCCTTTTTAGGATCAACTTACCTTTCCATGGCACTTTGAAGCCCCACATCTCTTTTCCCCCAAACTTTCTTTCGCTTAAATTTACAGAAACCTTTGGCACATAGCACGCAGAGAGGTATTTAAAACCCAAAAAAATCCTAAAAAAAGTGTTACGTTTGCGTTGGTTTATCGAGATGTCGATAGCATAGTGGGGGGCCCGCAAGGGAAAAGGGTTTTTCGATAGTAAACATCTTTTAAAAACGTTTCCCTTTAAAAGCCCTAGGGAGAGAAACCCAACACCTTCTTTAAATTACACCCTAAAAAGGCTTGAAGCTGAAATTAACACCCCCCAACATCAAATGGATACGTGCACATTTTAGGAAACCCACACTTGGGTTAAAAAAAAGTCACAAAAAAAAAGTCACAGCCCCATTCACAAATCCCTGTTTTGTACCACACATACCCTTAAACCGCATCCCCAAAAATTTAAAAAAGGGCCAAAAGGGCAGTATGTTTTTGAACCACATTTTTACTTAAACCGGGGAATTGAATATCCCTGTCCGGGAACGCACCCATGACCCCCGAAACCTGCATGACCCCCAGTTTTAAAAAGTCCCGAAAAAAGGAGTCTTTAAACCCAAACCATTTTTAGTTGAACGGGAAAACCTAACAAATATCTTTCCTGACCGCAGAATGACCTTTAAACCCTGCCCCTGACCCATTTTTTTAAAAAAAGGGGCCAGAAAAAGGGCCCTTTAAACCCACCATTTTAGTTGAACTGGACATATACTGCCCCTTCCGGCCACATTTATGACCAAAAAAACCTGCCCCGGGCCCCCCCATTAAGAAGTACGGAAAAAGGAGTCTTTTTCAACACCTTTTTATTTTAACTGGACATTGACAGAACGTCCTGTGCCAAAACCATAAACCCGGGGGCCCCGGAGTTACAGGGGGTGCGTGAGAACCCAGGCGGGCGTCCCTCATCTTTTAAACACACATTAAAAAAACCCTAAATGACCACCCAAAAAAAAGGGTCGTGTTTGAAGCAGAGGGGGGAAAGCGAAGTGGGGAGAACTCTAGCCTTCCTCAGAAACACAGTCAAAAACCGGGGTTAGCGCTTGCCCCTCCGAAATGAGTGCGGACCAATTGACCCTTCCCCTTGGAAATACAGGGGGGTTAAAACCTCCCTTTTACACCCGGGTTTCCCTTTTGCTTGGCTTTCCCTTTTTCTCTTTTTTAAGTCAACCTGGGGGAATTGCCCTTTTTTACTTTTTTCTCGGTCTGTGCTCCATACTCCATTTTCCTCTAAATAACCACATCTGGTCAAGTTTCCGGGCCCTTTCCCTTGTAAAATTTGGGGGAATTTTTTTACCACTATTTTGTACATCAATTTTTTTATTTATTTTAAAATTCAGAAAAAAACTTTTTTTAAAATGGGATGGAATCCCCCCATGTTTTTGTTTCTTTTTTTTTTCTTTGTATTAAAGGGGTTTGTCTCAATACGGGTTTGGATAGCTATTTTAAAGATCTTGAAAAAACAAGTAAATTTTGCAATAGGGTTTTTGTCCATTAACATGCCCCTATTTTTACCTTTTCCCTGACAGCACCACACCCTTGAGCCACCTTGACAATTGTGAAAACAAATGCTTTTAAAAAACAACATTTTTAGAATAGGACCTTTAAAAATAGCCATGTCAAAGCAAAATCCCCCCAAAAAAATTCCAATAACATGACCCATGACCACTTTTGACAATTGTGAAGAAAAAATGTCTTTTAAAAACAAAATTTTTTTGAAAAAGGACCTTAGTATTGCTGCATTTCAAAGCAAAATCCCCCAAAAATTCAAAGCATGACCCCCTTCCCCCTTTTGGTCAATTGGAAGAAAAAAAACTGTTAGAAACAACTTTTTTTTTTTATAATGGGACCTTATTTAATTGCTGCATTAAAACACAAGACCCAAAAAATAATAAAAATGACTTCTCACCACTTTTTAAAAAATTGTGGGGGAAAAAGCCACTTAGAAGCCACATTTCTTTTCCCAAAGGACCATGATTTCTGTACTCACAGCTACAACCCCAAAAAATTAAAAAACAGGGACTTCCACCACTTTAAAAAATTTTGTGGGGGAAAAAATCCCACTTAGAAGCCACATTTTCCTTTTCCCAAAAGGGACCATGTTTATTGCTTTATCTCACAGCTACAGCCCCAAAAAAAAAAATTATAAAAATGACTTCTCACCACTAAAAAAAATTTGTGAGGGAGAAATCCCATTTAGAAGCCACTTTTCTTTCCCCAAAAGGACCATAATTATAGCTTTATCTCACAGAAACCCGACCTAAAAAACCATTGACAATCAGAACTTTTTTAAAAAAGTGAGAAAATGGAATCCCGTTTTTCCCAGGGAAAACCCTGCGCCCTTTTAAACACCCTACCCCCGCAAAAGAAAAAAAGGAAAAGAGAAAAAAATTGAAAGTAAAAATAAATCTTTTTAAAAAATTTTTTTAAAAGGGGCCCTTTTTCCCTTTTAAAAAGGGAAATTGAAGTAGCCCGGCAACTAATCGGTGACCTCGCAATTGGGGCCACAACATCATCAAGATCCATGCCGATTAAACTTTTGATGAAAGTCAAACAATCCACATTATTTTGGGGAAAGCTGGATTCCTTTGTCTGGGAATGACACCTCCAGCGTTTACGAAGGTTTCCCCAAAAGGACGTTTGGGTCTGGCAGGACAAACCCCCTCTATGGGGTACGCCAGCTTGGGGCCCTTTGTCCCTTTTGGATACCCAAAGTCTATTGGGTTTCCCCCAAAACATGGGAAAAAAAAATCGGTGTTTTAACGCAGATATCGTGCACCATGATTTTTAAGCTGATCTCTGGTTTTGGGTGTTGCCCTTCATTCATGCGTTGGGAAGGTGGGGGAAAAAAAGATTGGGCCCAAGGGCCCCATTGGCCCCCGCCACCCCTTTCCTTGGGTGCCCCAAAGCCTACTTGGGACTCCCACGCTGTCACTTCGCGGGTGTTGTTCCCCCCATGACATTTGGGGGAAAGTGAAAACAACACAACAGATTTTCCAGTTGATCAATCAGCAAAGGGCCCCATTTCCTGGGGGATTTTTTCTCTCTATTTGGGTGGTTGGAAAAAAAGTGCTGATTTTGTTTTGTACCCGGGGGTCCAAAGGGGGGCCCCCCCAGTAAAATGTTATTTATTTTGAAGGCCTTTAAAGCGAGGATCATGTTTGGGGAAATGGAGCATCCAAGCACTCTGTGAGAATGGGGCCCCTTTATTTCCCAACCCCTGGGGCAAGGGGGCCCCAGCAAACTGATTTCCTCATCTTTCCCCCTCCGCCTCAAAATTTGCGCCAACCTCTTTCCAAGGTAGGGACTCGGGAACATCGGTGTCTAGGGAAAATCTCCCCCCCTCCTCCCCCCCGCTTCTTTGGCACAGCTTCAAACACAAACCCCCCACTTGCCTGAGATGAAGCACCCGAGGCTATCCCACCTTTGCCTTTCCCTTTCTGGAAAAAAAAAAAAAAAAAAAAAAAAAAAAAAAAAAAAAAAAAAAAAAAAAAAAAAAAAAAAAAAAAAAAACCCCGGAAAAAAAAAAAAAACCCCTGCCTAATAAGAAACCCAGAAATTTTGAAACTGTCGGGCCCCTTTTTGATTTTTTACGGAGAAAAGGCTCCGTTCCGCATCCCTTTTTCCCTCTCCTCCTCCGTCGCTTTGGGGGGACCTGTTGTTCAGAGTGCCAACGATCGTTTTCCCAAAAAAATCACCACAATGCTCATCGGGCAAGGGTTTGCCACACGACCATTTTGGGGGGCCCTTTTTCAAAACTGGCAAGGATTTGGGGGAAAAGCTTTTTTTTTTACCTGCCTCCCCCTCTCGGTGGGTTTTAAAACCCCGAAGGGCCGCACCGCTGCTTTGTCACCATTGTCCCCCTTTGTACTCTAAAGGCATTGCGCTGGGGTGCCACAAAACGCGGAGCAAGTGGAGGTGGAAAAAACCCGCGTGTTGGGCCAAATCAACAATGGGAAAGGTTTACGGGAACGGGGGCTTTAAAACGTAAAAGCGCCCCGGGGGGACCCAAGCAGGGCGAACGGGGGAAGTGCAACCAATCAGACCTCGAGCCCTTTTTCACAGGGAATCCCCAAAACCCCGGGGAGCTCTTTTAAAATTTTTGGGGGACAAGGTTTCCCTGACTTGGGGCCGGGAAGGGGTGTCTCCACCTACCGATCTTAAGGGGCCACAATTTTTGCCCGTTTAAAGCACACCACCTTGCCTGGGACAAGGAAATTGTCACCCACCAGCGCTCGGGTTCCTCGTTGCTTAAGGGGCCGTTTCCCCGCTCCTGACCTTGGGGTGGACGGGCCCCCAAGGCAAATTAAAATTTCCCAAAAACGGCCTGGGTCCCCTGGGGACTGTTGCCACCCCGAGGGCCTTGGGGGGAAAAAGCCCGCAAACCCCCCTGTGGGTTTTTAAAAAGCCTGCCCGAGCCCGGAAACCACCGTCACCCCCCCGAGACATCCACCCCGCTCACCCATGACTCACAGAATATAGCGGCCTTGGCGGGTTACTATCCAAGTGTCTGGTGAGATGGACTTTTCCCCGGGCACAATGCGACAACGGGGCTTTTAAATTTTAGAGAAAACGTGGCTGGGCCCGGGCAAGGGGGGCCGGGTTTTCTGGGGAAAGAAATGCCTGCTCGGCCCCTCTAGTATTTGGGGGAGGCAGGGGGCCCTGAAAGTGGCGGGAAACCCCTCTTGGGGCCCCCAACCGGGAAAAGGGAAATTTCCCCAAAGGCCAAAAAAACCGGGAATGCCGACATCAGGGGTTTTGGCTTTTGGGGGGGTTTGGGGTTTAAAATGTTTCTTCTGCTCCCAAAAACCCGGAAAACAGAAGGGTGGCGCTGGGCTGGTCCCCTGTACCCGGGTGCATCCTCAAAAATGGCGAAGGGAAGGGGGAGGAAAGGGTTTCCCCCTGGTTTTGCTGTGGTACTTTGGGCGACGTTTGGGGGCTGAAGCGGAGGCTGTCCCTGAAAAGACCTGAAACATGGGCAGCTGGGAACGCTTGGTGGGGCTGGAGGAGGAAGGAGGGGGAGACAGAAAGGGGGTGACCCAAGGGGGAGGCCCGGGGTTCGGCCGGGCCTTTTTTGGGTAATTTCCCTCCAATTTTAACTCATGCAATTTTGCTGCATGTACTAGACATTTGGGGGGGTTAAACCCCTTAAAGGGTTTTTGCCTCCCTTATGCTTTACGGGAAAGGGGCATTTTACCCTCGCCCGGGGGAATCCCCGAGGCCTTTTTCTCAAAAAGGCCCCCGGGTTTAAGGGCCTGGACCTTTTTGACGGCGATAACAAAAGGAAACGGGGGTTTTCGCTGAAACCCTGCTGGCGGAATCATACACGGACTTCTGCACCGCCCCTCCCTTTTTTTTGGGGGGGAAACCCTTTTTGGGCACTACCCCAAACTCTTTCCTTCCCCCCGTCCACTGATAAGCCCTCCCCCAAGCAATTCTCAAAAACCAGATGGATCCGCAATGTTTGTCATCATCATCATCAAACAAAACAGGGAAATTGGGCTCCGGGCTTTCTGCATCCAGAAACGCGGGGTTTCAACAAGGGCCCCTGCAAGGCCTTCCACCCCCGGGGTTTTTTTCCGATTGACCCCTTCCCTTTAAACCCTCTGATGGGAATTTGGGGTCCCGAGAAAACTAAATCATCCTCTTTATCTTTTAACATGCCTTTTAACCCCCAAACCCCATTTTTTTCAAACAAAGAGGCCGCAGACAAGGGTTATCCCAGTGGTGGGACACATTTACATTTGGGGGTGCTTCATTTGGAAAATCTGAAAGAAGCTGGGTGAAAGACATTTTTTGGGCCCTGACTGGAGGGCAGGGTAAGACTGCTAGATGCAAAGGGTTCAATTAACCACTGAAGGGCAGATTGGCGACGATGTTCGTTAAATTTAAATTCCCCAGGGCCCCAAACCCCGCGAGACAGGCCGACGGTCCTGCAAAAGACATCCGCTGAATTTCGTGTTGCGCCCCCCAAATGGGAAGGGGCACCTTTTTCTCGTACCTCTACCTCCATGTCTACCCCCCCTTTGCTCGATTTCCACCTGCATTTCCTCCTTTTTCAGAAATATAAAAATTTGGGAAAAGGGAAGGAATAAATTTTTTTAAAGTCCCCTTATTAAAAACCCCAAATCACAGCTATTCCCCAAAAACCCTCCAATCAAAACAAAATTGCTGGGTTTAAATTTAAAATGCAAGGGGCTATCAACAAATCCCGACTGGGGAAAAGTCCAAAACACACTTAAACTTTAAGTTTTGGTATAATAAACTGTAAAATTTTTGCACCTTTCAATTTACCCGTGGGGGTTTTAGAATTGCTGTTTTAAAAATTTTCGGGATGCTGCTTTAATGAACAAACCCGGGGTGCAAAAAACCCAAAAAAAACGTAATTTTGTTTGGTATAAAAAAAACGTATTTTTTGCAACCCTTCCCAAATTTCCCCGTGGGGGAAAATAGAATTGCTGTTTTTAAGATTTTCGTGGGGTGCTGGGGTCAATGAACAATCGGTGTCAAAAAATCAAAAAACAAAAGAAAAAGTTTTTTGTTTTGGTAAAAATTTAAAAGGGATTTTTTGCACCTTTAAAAATTTACCTATGGGGAATATAGAATTGGGTGTTTTTTAAAATTTACTAAACTTTCGTCAATAACAAACCGGGGGTGCAAAAGTCAAAAAAAAACGTAAATGTTTAAAGTTTTGGTATAATAAAAATAAAAGTTTTTTCACCTTTTTAAATTTACCTGTGGTTGAATATAGAATTTTCTGTTTTAAGATTTACTTTGGGAAGCTGCTCAATGAAAAATCCCGGGGGGTGCAAAAGTCAAAAAAAAACTAAATGTTTTTTTTGGTATAATAAACGGTATTTTTTTTCAAACCTTTTAATTCCCCCTGTGGTGAATATAGAAATTTCTGTTTTAAAAATTTACTGGATTGGGGTCAATGAACAATTTTGTGCAAAAGTCAAAAAACACGTAACTGTTATTTTTTTGGGATAATAAACGAATTTTTTTCCCCCTTTTTAAATTTACCTGTGTGAATATAAATTGCTGTTTTTAAGATTTACTGGATCCGCCCTCAATGAACAATGCTTTGGGGTGCAAAATTTAAAAACACGTAACTGTTTAAATTTTTTTGGGATAATAAACGGGATTTTTTGCACCCCTTTTAAATTTACCCCTGGGGGAAAAAAAGAATTGCTGTTTTTTAAATTTTCGTGATGCTTGCTCAAAGAAAAAAGCTGGGTGTCAAAAGTCAAAAAACACGTATCTGTTATGTTTTCCCTAGATAAAAACGGTAATTTTTTGGGAAAAAACAACCTTGCTGACAAAAATTTCTGGGTTGTAATTTAACTGCAAGGTGATATATTTAACAATCACAGGGGAATTGGGGAAAAATTAAAAAAGAACACATATCTAAATGTAACTGAAAATAAAAGGGAGTTTTTTCACTAACAAAGAGACCCCATTACAAAAAAAGGGGTTTTTTCCAAAAATTTAATTTTCAGGGTGCCCCCAAAAACCAGGGAAAAATTTCAATAGCAAACTGTTAATAAAAAGATATTTTCCCCTAACAATTCTACCCCAAAGTCTTGGGGGAACTATAACCAGGTTTTTTTTATAGATAAGCTTTGTCTGTGTTTTGCCCGCGGGGCCCCCCCCTCCCCCCCAAAACCCTGAATTTACAGCGTTTGATGCTGCTTAAAATTCTCTAGCCCCAACTACATAAAATTTTTCCAAATTCTAAATAACTAAATTGGAAGGATCACAGCTAATATAAGGTTTCTCTGTGCAGAAATAGAAATAATTTCGCGAGCTTTTGCCACCCGCAAGGGGCAGGTCCATCCCCAAAAGACGCTTAGAGACACTGAGGGTGAAACAGGAAACCTGTTCCCATGTAAAACCCGGTCAATTTATTTTTTCCCGCCAATCGCAACCAAACACATCCCAGTCATGACTCGCAAAAAACATCTTTACCCCCCTCTATTCTGTAATCTCATTTCTGGCCGCCAAAATTACAGGAAAACACCGAAAAAAAGGGGCCCATCTTAATAGATGAGGGCCCCGATTTTAACCTTAATTTTCGAAAGATCTGGAAATTTCGACACCATAAAAAAACCCTTTCCGATTTCAACTTTGTCGATAAAAAAAAACTCAAAAACTACCAAAACCCCAATGAACCCGGGCATTCTTATCTATTACTATAGCTGCCCCATTCAAACCCCCTGTTCCCCCCACATGGATAACCCAGACTAACTTTGGGAAACACTACCTTCCCCCCGCCAAAAATGTGACAGAGCTATGTTTACAGACCATTTTCTCTTTTTGACAATTCCCCAAAGACAATATTTGCCTATGTCCCGAAAAAAATCCATCAACTTTTCAAATCCCTAATTAACTGGGCCAACTTAACAACCACAATGGTCCTCCCCACCCCCCCCCCCTTCCCAAACCTTCTCTCTTGGGGACATATCTTTTTCTCCTTTTTTTTCCCATCAAATCTGCATTCAGCATGTTAGAACAAGTCTCCCCCAAACCCTCATCCAGGGGCTTTCAAAAGGGGGACAACTCCCGGCTCTTCCCCCTTAGGGAAGACAAATGCCAGAAATAGGGGAAAAACTATGCCCAGTATAAACTCAAATTTTTTAGGTCCTCACATACCTCAAATACTTTGGTTTTCGTCCCACAACAGGTGTCGAATTCTGGTTCTGGCATGCTTCATATAGGGTTTGATGTCCAGGGGTACTCGGAACCCTTTTTGCAACAATCCAATTTAACCCAAAATGGGATTTGCCCACCCGCAACTCCAGTTTTTTTGGCTGCCCCCCTGATCTTGGCTGAACCCCCCTTATCAAAAAACAATCAGCAGACAACCGCAAATGGGCCCCAAAAGCACATCCTCTTTTGGGAAAACAGTGGGTTTCCCGCTGTTCAGGGGCGTTGCTCCCTGCAAAACCACATCCATCTTCTTGGGGGCTCTGTTTGGGGACTTTTGGGAAACCCCGGGCCCTTGGCAATAGGAAAATCCTCCCCCCAGCAAAATGTCCCCCCCGGGAGGCATCCTCCCCCCAAACCCTTTTGGTGGTTATCCTTGGGACCATCTTTTCCCCTTTGACTTTTTCACGCCGTGATCTCTCCTTCATGGTTAAAACTTCTCGATTCGGGAAGCCATTCCGCTTTGAGAATATTTCAAATTTGGACAGGATTGAAAAAAAGGGGTGAAAACCCATTCTACAGTAAGTTGATGAAAATGAGTGCCCCACATGGGTTTGGGTTTTTGATCATTTTCCTAGGCAACACGCCCCGTGATTTTCCAAACCCCAGAAACAAGCTTCTTTTCATATGGGGAAAATTGGGGAACCATTTTTCTGTTTCCTCACCTTATGGGGGGCCTTATGATGTCTCTTCCAAAAAGAATATTCCCAGTTCTGGGGCTAAAAAAGGGGGCAATACAATATGGGCCTTTTTAGTTTCCATTGCAATGCTGCTTCCCGGGGAGCAATCTTTTCTCGTTGTTGGGGAAATTTTATTTTCATTCCCAATTTAAGGGAGGCCCAAGGGAATATCTCTCCATTTAAAAATTCAATTTTTTACCACAGCTCTTCTCCCCTTTTCCTCACTTAAACCCGAGCAAAATCCCTTTATGTATATAGGGCACATTTCCTTTAATTTTTTAAATATCCCAAAAAAAGTTGAGTTAATGAGGGATCTGTTGCTTTGATCATCAAGAATGGCATACAGCTTCACTGCTTTCTCTCTGTGACTTTTTGGATAAACTGTAACAAGGCAAATTTTGAAACAGGATTTACAGCTCAGACCTTTTCTGCAGATTTGGGTGCACTGAGGTGTCACTTCAGGAGATACTATGTCTTTCTCCTCTACGTCGTGCTCTGTGGATTGGTTTGAGGATGTGAGAATCCATGGTGCTGGTCCAGGATATAAAGCTGTATTATGTTCATTGCTGTCACATTCTGAGCACTTGAGGTTTGCTGTACAGTCTTTTACAATATGGGAGGTTGATGCACAACACCTGTAGAAAATGAAGTTCTCCTTGAGAAAGGCATTGCGGTCCTTGAGAGGTTTTTCTCTAAACCCTCTACATTTCAGCAGTGGATGTGGCTTTTTGTGAATAGGGCATTCTCTGAATAGGTCTTTTGTTGTGGCTTTCTCAGTCTCTGCAGTACTGCTAGCATTGCATGAGCAGTCAATAGGAGATACACTGGTTTTATGTACCACAACAGGCTTGCTTTTCAAGCTATGGTGTAAGGCAGGTTTACTCAATGTTAGATAACTAGTATCAGATGTTGAGAAGTCAAAAATAGGATCATATCTTATCTTTGCTTGATGATGTACAAAGTCTACAAAGAAAGAGAATGGAGGAAATGAGACGTTGTACCTTTCGTTGAACCAGGAGCATTCAGTAATCCACTTTTTTGCAAACTGTAACATAGTTTCTGTACTCTGGGTTTGCCGTCCCATGCAGTGCCCAGGAATGAAAATCCTTGCAAATCTCCATCAGCCTTGGCAATTTGAGTTTCATCAGTAGGTCACTTAATTCTCTAAGCTATGGAAACTCTTTGTTGGAGATCTTAGGAAAGTCTTCATTTCTTTTAAAAAATGCACTTTCTATCACTTCTGGTGAGCCATAACACTCCTCAAGTCTTTCCCATATCATATTTAAGCCTCTGCTTCAGAAATTAATGTTAATGTCTCTAATTCGCTTTGCATGTTCATCCCCTAGCCACTTGACTAGAAGATCAACTTCTTCACTTGCAGACAGATCTAGATCTTTCATGATATTCCTGAATGAAGATCACCATGCTCTGTAGCCTTCAGGTCTGTCATCAAATTTTGAGAGCCCTTTGGTTACCAGCTCCGGTTGTGCGATGACTTTGAAGAGATCAGACATCCCTTGAGTATTATGAGATTTATCTGGAGTGAGGTTGGTGAGTGGAAAATCTGGTGGCCTGTAGCAATCTCTGGATATGTTGTTGCTGTGATAGCCACCATCTGGTTGTTCCTTCTTAAAGGGCATGGTAGTGCTGTAGAGGTTCATTGGTTTGGGTGCAGGTTATGTTGAAGGTTGACAGTCTTCAAAATTGTTCTCTTTTTTGATGTAGGGTGCTTGGTTACCTGAGGTTACATACCGTGTAACAGGATTTTTCTGTAACTCATAAGCAGGAGTTGACTCTACTCCTGGATCAAAATGTAGACTTGCATCTGACTTAGCATGTTGCAGTACATAGTCTGAAGTATGCAGCGAGTTGTCACAATCTCTGTATTCAGGTTCAAGAATGTTGCTGAGTCTATCACTCTTGAGATTGACTGCTTCCTCTAAAGCCTCTGCTTTAGCAATAGCAGCTGCAGCTTCTTTTTCTACAGCTATTTTTTCCATTGCTGCTTCCAGACATGCCCTTCTACACTCTGATTCCAGCTTTGCCTTTTCTATTTTCAATTGCATTTCTTGTTCACCAAATTTTGCCTGTATCTTTGCCGCCTCAGCTTCATCCCGAGCCATGGTGACCGTGGAGCTGGTCACTGACCTATTTGAACTTTTAGAATTTACTGAGGTGTAAGACCTTGTCACATATTGTGTGCTGTCTCTTTCTGACATTGTGACGCTGTGACAGGCTGAGACACTTGTGTCTGCCACGTGTGTCTTGTAGCAGCCATGCTGCACTGTGACGCTGTGTACGGTTAAGAATCCCCAATCCAGCCTGTTTAGAAGCCACTGTTTTACTGTGGCCTTACTGCACTATGACACTGTGCAAAATTAGGATTCTCTGTAGTCTAGGCCTGTAGAAAGCCGCTGTTTTGCTGTTCTGTCCTGTCTAGTTGACAGGTAGCTAAACTCTTTCCCAGGAAGCATTGACAAGGAGCAATACCCGTATTTCAATTTTATTGCATAGGATAGTGTAAAACTGGGGAAACATACAAAACATAAATTTACCATGATGCAACAGCATGCAAACATGAAGTATACACAAGACAATGCAGGCATATTTACATATGCAGAAGATATAATATAGGATGGAGAGTGTGCAGACATATACATGTGAGGGTGCAGGGTATATGTGCTATCCTGTCTGACTATAAACAACAATGTGTAGTTCTGAATGGCAGTTTAACCTTGCCAGCGATGCTAACTATAGGTCTGGATGGGAGAGGATGGTGGAACATCATACATGCCAACTCTCCCACTATTGGCAGGGGAGTCCCACTAATGGGGATCACCCCCCGCCAGCAGGCAGCGGGGGTTCTTTAAAGGACCGTGGCGCCAGAGTAACGTCAGGCGGACAGGCGGGTGAAGCGGCCGCCGCGGCCGCTCACCCACCCGGCGAGTCTCACTGTGCAGGGAGGAGGCAGGAGGCATCGTTCCCCTCCTCCCTTCTCCCCCTGTATGTACAGCGCTGGTGTGCACTGTACATACAGATCAGCGTCGCAGGGGGAGTGACGCGTGGCTGCACTCACTTCCCCTGCGACACTGAGTCGGTCAGCCGAGAGATGTCCGGAGCTGGCCGTGCTGCAGGGAGCCTGGTGAGGTAAGTGGCTTTTATTAATTTATTTTTATTAGCTATAGGGGGCCACTGTCTGGCTAATGGCGGCACTGTCTGCCTACAAAGGGGGCTCTACCTGGCTACAAAGGGGGGACTACCTGGCTACAAAGGGGGGACTACCTGGCTACAAAGGGTCTCTACCTGGCTACAAGGGGCATCTACCTGGCTGTAAGGGGCATCTACCTGGCTACAAAGGGGCTCTACCTGGCTGTAAGGGGGCATCTACCTTGCTACAACGGGCTCTACCTGGCTACAACGGGCTCTTCTTGGCTGCAAGGGGGCATCTACTTGGCTACAAGGTGGCATCTACCTGCCTGTAAGGGGCACTACCTGGTTATAGGGGGCTACTACTTGGCTATAAGGGCACTACCTGGCTAGAAGGGGCATCTACCTGGCTTTCTTCCAAAGCCGTTATGCAGTAAGATGGAGTGGGTGTGGCTTTTTGAAGGGGCATGACTCCAACAAGATGGGTGTGTCCATGCAAATTTTTTGGGCAGTGCCCCCTTGAATCTCCTATTTTTCCACTTTCGAAATTTGGCAAGTATGTGGAACATGTCTTCTCTACATGCATCCAGAGAAAATGGCTGGTGATGAAGAAGACTATGATGTCAGCAAATCATGTGGTATGATTAAGGCAGCCTTTATGGGACAATGTTAACATAACACGTGCTAAATAGGTGGAGCTCTCACAACTGAAACAGAAATACATAAGAAAGATTGCCTGAAGGCATAACAGACCATCTAACAGGCTCAACAGGGAATAGCAGAAGCGAAGTGATTTGCTTGTACAGAAAAACAAATGCCAGCCGAAAACCAATGTACCCACGTTAATTTTGGATCATACCAAACAATTTAGTAGTATTAAAAATATTGTCCATAAATATCTTCCCATTCTTCATGAAGATAGTGTGATAGACAGTATATTATCAAAAGGTTGTAGGATTGTACCCCGGAAAGCAAAAACTCTTGGTAGTTTACTTACTTCGAATACATTTGTTTCTCCTAATAGAAATACAACATGGCTCAATTGTAAGGGATTCTTCAAGTGTGGACTGAGGAAATACCGTACGTGTTCCTTTGCCAGTCCAGGTAAGGAGTTTGAAAATAAGTCAGGTTCTCAAAAGTACCAAATTAAACAATTTATTAATTGTAATACCCAAAATGTTGTATACTTGGCCTGGTGCACTGAATGTAATCTTCAGTACATTGGCAGTACCACCAGAAAGCTTAAGATCAGATTTTTAGAACACGTAAATGAAGTTACAAATCTATCGGAGAGAAACAAATCTGGTCTTACAAGAACCTTTATACAAAAACATAATTCAGAGTGTAGCACGCTAAAAATAAGAGCAATAGAAAAGGTATGCAGACCAATAAGAGGAGGTGATGTTGTGCGACAATTGCGCAATAGAGAAGCGCACTGGATTATCATTTTAAACACAACTATCCCACAAGGTCTTAATATTAAAAGAGAATCATTATGCTATTACTAAACAATACAGCTGCAAAAAACACTCACAACCTGCTTTACATGTTTGGTTTCCTGTGTTTGTCTACATATTTGCTTACCTTTGTCTTTGTTTTTGTGTAATCACAGTCCGATCACCTAGATGTTGATGCGCATGCGCGGCGGTCTTTCCCTTACCAGGCAGCGCTTCATTGTAGTCATTGCGCATGCCCGGAAGTGCGTATTCTCCGTTCCGGAACGGGATCTTTGGAAATTCCGGATGCTGTTTAACCCGCTGCAGCGTGCACATCCACCTACGTGATGTCAGGTAATTTACATCTTCAATTAATAGTTTTCTTATAAAATAGGATGTTTTTAGATGTTTCCATTAATGCTATGACTAAGGGCACATTTTAAGCCCGAAACGCGTCAGCTTGTACTACCTCCACATGTCGGGGACCACCGCTACCCATGCTTGTCACTGACGTAAGTGCATACTTTGCTGTTTTTATGCTGATATTTTTCAATAAACCTTGGAAGTTTTAGTGATATTGGATCGTGCTGGACCGTTTCCTGCTTTTCTCTTGCTCAACAGGGAATAGCAGAAGTGATACATCAATCATGCTGTAGAATAGCCCATAGCCTGAACAGGAAATGGGGGCCTGAAGTTGGCTGTGAACACCAATTTAATTCACACATGAGATCAGGCCCTTAAATGAATTCAAACTTCACAGTAAACTTTTTAAATTAATTCAGACTTCAATTGTTCCTGAGAGATCAATAACTTTAACAAGTTTAAGTGATTTTTATTTGGTTATTTTTTTCATGGCTGTTGTGAAGAAATAACTGAACTGAAGCAGTTAAGCCAAAATGGCTGCCCCCACAAACAAGTACTGTAAAAAAGTATGCCATCAGTAAATGAAAATGAAATGAAGAATATGTTTGAGAATTACATTTTTAGGATATAAAAGTGATACATTCTCTTTTAAAATTATATCTTAAACTGTAATGTATATATTTCCCCATAAAAAATAACACCTTATTTCCCAGACCACAGGTAGAAACCATGGTCACTTTGGATCAGCTGGAACTGAGCATTCATGCTGTCCTCCTATTTATCAGGAGAGTGAAATCTGATGAATAACATCCTCATACGCCGTTACGAATGTTACCTAGAACCTTACCTTAAGATATGTCATATGTGATTTAGTAATAAACAAATCTTGAAAAATATATTAAGAATCCATACAGTCAGCTAAACTAAGCTGTGATTTGTAAATCATCCAGCAAACCAAACTGCAGGCATTTAGCATGTCTATTAACTAGTCCTTATCTTAGCAGGATGCTCCAGAACATTAATTAAGTTTAATGGTATTTTAATTCTGTTTTTTTTACTGCTTTTTTTTTTTTCCTTTATTTGCTCACTAACAGAATCACTTCTCATTTTTCCATTATAGTACTTTCTAGTCTCGGTCATTATCAGCTTAAGGAAAGTCTACACATATTTATGGTAAAGCATTTTGTAAGAAGCAGCACTTTTTAACTTTAGCCCCACATTGAGATATAATCATGCATTTGTTTTATTTCTGATAAAATACAGTATGCCCAAATATTCCTTTATTGTAGTACTTTATGCCCTTAACTGACAGCCTATTAGGCCCATGGGGAAGACCTTGGGGCTTCTTTTAATAAGTTTGCCCAAAAAAAACAAGTCATCGGAAGCTGTGTTAATGGTTAAATTTCTACTTAAAATGTTTTTTATTATTGCAGTATCTCCTTTTGATATAAACATAACTACTAAAATAAAGTTAAAATATTATTTATACCATATGGTCTAAAAATAAAAAAATAAAACACTTGTGGAATTGCTGTTTATAATTCTGTTTCCCTTCAAAAACTAATAAACGCTAATCAATGACTTATCTTTTATCCATTCTGTCATGTCTGACTCTTGGATACTCTGTAGGCCAGTTCTTCTCATGCCTCTCTGCTTTCCACAGTTTCATTTATTTGCATGATGTTTTTTCCAGTGTCATTCCTGGTGATAACCAACCAAAAGACATTTGGTCTCTCTGGTTTTTTTTTACCATTAACCATCCTGAGTAGTATCTCTTTTTGTAGTGAATTCGGCCTCATCACATAACCAAAATAGATCAATTTCTGTATGGTGATCTTGCCTTCCAGGGACAATTCTAGGTTGATACAATGCAGAACAACTTTGTTTGTGATCCTAGCTGTCCACGGGATTTATAAAAGTCTTCTCCAGCACCTCAGCTCAAATGCATTGATTTTTCTTCAATCTGCTTTCATGAGCATCCACATCTCACAGCTATATGTCACTATTGGGAGCACAATGGTAGTGTTCAATCTGTGTTTGGTGATGATGAAGACATCCTCACACTTTCATATTTGGTCTAGGCTCACTGTGGCTGCACGCCCCAGTACTAACTGACACTTAAACTCTGCTGTTCAACTATGACTGTGATCAGTAAAGGATTTATTACTTCATTATTGATCTTTATGTGGACTTCTTTTTTTGTGGTTGTCATGGTCTTGTTCAGGTAAAGTTCTATCTTCTTGCTTTCTTCTTTCAGCTTTATGATCATTTTCTCTGGGTCCGTTTCACTCTCAGTCAGCAGGGTTGTATCATCTGCATATCTCATACTGCTTTTGACTCTTTCACCTACTTTAATCCCCAAACTCAAATAATTTAAGACCAGCTTCCTAATGAAGCAAAGGGGCAAGAGGAAGCATCCTTGTTTTGCACTCTTTTTGATATTAAACCATTCTGTATTTCTATACTTGGTCTGCAGTGTAGCTTCCTCATTGTGATAGAGGGACCTGATTAACCTGATCAGGTGCCACATCCTTACTATTTTAACTATTTTAGCTTCTTCTGGTACTCTTGTCTTTCCTATGATCCACTTCAGATTTGCAAAGTGATCACAGGTTTCCATGCCTTATGGAAACCAGCTTGGATGTCAGGAAGTCCTTGATCAAGCATGATAATCTATGGAAGCACCTTGCTGATTTGGGGGATTTAGAGCAATTATTTTATAGTTTGTACAATCCCTAGCATTGACTTCAGCAGTGTGATAAAAACTGATCTTTTCCAGTCCTTTAGCCATCTGCAGGTTCTCCAGATCTTTTGGCACAGTGTCGTCAGCGCAACTCTTGGGACTGTTTTCAGTAGCTGTGCAGGGATTTAATCGATGTCAGAGGTTTTATTGTTTGGCAGCTGTCTTAGTGCCCAGAGCTCCTCAGGGAGGTCAGTGCTGGTCTCTGTGTCTTCTTTTTATCTCTACTTTATGTCCTATTGGTTGCTTATTTAAAAGAGTTGTCTCACCACAGGCTTTCGCAGACATGAGCTGTTTCTCTCTCTCTTACCGTTTCAAATCCAGGGGAGGTTCTCTCCTCCCAGCAGGTGTGTCTTCCCTCACTGGTGACTGGTGACATCATCATTCTGTGCCTGGAGAGCTGTCACCTCCCTCCCAAGAGCCATAAGCAATCCCTGTACCCAGGAAACCTGCATTGGGGTACATAGTTATAAAGGTTCCCTGAAATGGTAAAACAAATGTGCGAAATGCAAACTGCTTTACCTCCTGAAAATAGAGGAGGGACAGAGTGTATGAGGCTATGTTCTATGGGTGTGTGATATCTGGTAGGTAAAGAGTAGTGATAAGCGATGACGGCAATAATCGACATCGGGACGATAACAGATTGTTGTAGTCTTCGGGCCGATATCTGATTATCAATGACGATAATCGCCGATAACCATTAAAGTCTATGGGAGAGAAACACCAGCTTCGTTTTTACACCAAAACAGGTTAGGTGAAGCTGGAATTAACATCCACAACATTAAACTGCATATGTGCTATGTCTTAGGCAAGACAATTAGACTACAAGAGTCACAGAAAAATATTCACAGGCTAAAATAATTCATTTCTTTCAATGGCTAACTGAAAACATGAGGACAGCGTAGCCACAGCAGGTACAGCGGTAGCAGCTGCTACGGGGCCCCTTTGACACAAAACAAGACACCAGTACTGGAAATGGCACATGGGAACTGGCAGGCGACCCCTATCACTTTTTGCACCAGGGACGAACAACCTGTCATATATGTGGTGGCAGCAAGAACGTCCCAACGGGGAACGCGGAGGTTCAGCTGACAGGGCTCTAGTTACAGTGGGTGCGGTGAGAGCCAGGGCTGCCGTCAGTCATCTATTAACCGTTTCATGCCCACATGCAGCTAAATGAAATGGGGTGCCCACCCATTACTACTTTTTATTTTTAACATATCACCGGGAACCTTTTTGATTCTTGCCCCTGACATGAATACTGCTTTATTGCTACCCCTGGCATCCATTTTAAAGTAGCCTGACCCTAAAACTACCAAAAAATGCCCTTATGTATGCTCAGAATAAAAATTCGCCATAAGAAATTGACTATTTTAAAAAACTATTTTTCCAGTCTTGCTGCTGCTGCTGCGGCTACTTGCCATTCTACTGCTGGCACGTTGCTGACGTATTTCCACCGTCACATTAGTAGGTGAAGAAGACACAACAGATTTCTCCAGTTGGTCAACAAGCCCTGTCTCAAATTCCTGTATTCTACTGTCAATTTGTGTGGGTGGAAGGAATTTCTCTCTTTTGATTTGGAATGTGGATCAAGGAGGGTGGACACTCAGTAACCGCTGTTTATTTTGATGGCCTTGAAGCGTGGGAAATATGTGTTTTTTTCAATAAGACCTTTATTATTGGTTTCTTTTACAGCGGCATGACCCCAAAACCAGCAAAGATGCCCTTCATGGACCCTGAGAATAAAAAGTGCTGGAAGAAACAAGTATTTGAACCACTATTTTAGTAAACACGATATTGACTATCCCTGTCTCTTACAGCGGCATGACCCCAAAACCCGCTCAGATGCCTTTATGGACTCTCAGCATAAAAAGTGCCAGATGAAAGTAGTATTTAAACCACTATTTTAGTGAACTGGACATTGACTATCCCTGTCCTTTAACGCAGCATGACCCCAGAACCCACATAGATGCCCTTATGGACCCTCAGATTAAAAAGTGCCGGAAGAAAGTAGTATTTGAACCATTATTTTACTATCCCTGTCCTGTACTGCAGCATGACCCTAAATCCCGCACAGGTGCCCTGGTTTTCCAATGCTATAGCTACTTGCCATTCTACTGCTCTCACGTTGGTGAAGTTGTTCCAACGTGACATTAGAACGTGAGGCAGACAAAAAAAAAGATGTCCCCAGTTGGTCAACGAGGCCTCTATGAAAATCCTGCATTTTACTGTCAAGTGGGTTGAAGGGAATTACTGATCAAGGAGGGGGGAGGCTGTGAACGTGGATCATGGAGGTTCAGCTGGCAGGACCGGACTTACAGTGGATGCGGTGAGAGCCAGGGCTGCAGTCAGTCATCTATTAACACGGCAAAAATGCCCTTATGACGCAGCAACGAAAACAGTCGGGCCGAAGCAGAGTGCGCATGGCGGAAGTGTGAGTTAAGACCTCGATCCTTGCTCAGAAAACAGTCAAGATCTGGGTAGCGCTTGAGAAATCTCTGCCTCTACGAGAGTGCTTGCCTCTCCGTATGAGTGTTGACCAATTGAGCTTCACTTGGAAACACTGGTGGTTAAAAAAATCACACCACCTTTCTTCCAGTGGTTAGAATAGACAGCCCAAATTACATAATCACAGAAGAAAACTAACTAAAAAGGCCTTACTACTAAAATTTTACCTTTAATATTAACCACTAAAATATACACACAATGGCCATAAATTAACTACATACAAAAAGGTCTCAATACCACTTATCACTAATTACACTATCCCAAAGACCATAGGATATATACCATGCATAAATATTGGTGTATTAATATTCTACTTTAACAATAATTAAAGACAAACAGCAATAGGGACTAATAGATAGCCACCTCAGGTTGGTAAATCTAACAATAGCCCTATAAATATGCCTACCTATACGGACAGAGTAATCGTCCCGAAAGGGACAGCCCCATCCACCGAGGACTAGTCCTAAATTACCCCACTATTTAAACCTAAAAGGTGCAATGGGAAGTGAAAACAAATATACACTAGTATATACCTAAAAAGAAGAAAATACCACACGTTATATCACAAGGTATATACTTATCTGCTCAGAATAGGTCCTTAAATAAATAGATGACTATACTCCATGTCTCCTGACGCGTTTCCCCCCTCTAATGTATAGGGCTTCCTCAGGGGATCCTTAATCATGGCACCAAAGAGCAAAGAAAAATGTCTCCATGAGGGGGACCCTATATAGAGTCACTCCCCGTCATAATAGACCCAGGTGAATATAGCACCAACACTGGTGGTTGACTCTCCTGTTCCACCCAGGTGCCCTTGTTCTTGGCCGTCTTTTTAACGTTTTACTCAAAGTGCTTGAGGAAATTGCCTCTGTTCTTGGGGTGGCGAATGTGCTTCCATACGAACATTGATTCTTGCACAAGGGTTGTACCATGTATCTGCTTGTTCACAATTATAATGTATAATAGCATGCTGTTTCTCATTGTAGATCCTGGCAGTATTGCCATGAATGATAGCATTTAGGTGGCATGCCTTTTTCTATGGTGCCCATTCTCTTAAAATGCATAATGTTGCCCTTCTTGTATATGTGTGTTATGGATGGTCAGGGACGCACACAAGACACGGACAAGTGGGGCCCTGACACTGATCCCAGCCTCTGTCCCTGCCTTTTGGGGAACCTGACTCCTTAACAGGCCGGCCCCAACCAGAAGACTCAAGGCTACACTGAGCAGAGTACACAGACAGAGACAAACAAAAACCATAGTCAGACGGTCCGAGTCAGTAACAGGGCAGGCAGCGCGGTACAAAATCGTGAGGCAAAGGGAGAAACCAGAAACAAAGCAGAGATCAGTAGCACAGAGAAACGACAATAGGACAGGCTAACTATAAAGGCAAGCAGTATAGCAGGCATTGAGAAGAGGAAGCAGTGGCTATATATAGGAAAAGGGTGGAAGTAGAGGAGCTAGGATAGGTGGAAGAACCTGTCAATCCAGAGAGCTGATTAACCCCTATGAGTGCTGGAGGATTTCTGGCCAAGGCGTCGACCAGAAATCAATCAAGATACAAGGCTACAGGGAAGTGTTCACACAAAGGAGGCAAGGTCACAGTTATGATCGCCGCGGCCATGGCCGGCGACCAGGGCCAAATGGCATGGATGTGACAGTACCCCCCCTTCTATGAGGGGCCACTGGACCCTCCTTAGATCCCCCTGGCTTGAATGGGTTGGCTCGGTGAAATTTTGTCACCAGTCCGGGGGCATGCAAGTCCCTAGACGCCACCCACACCCGTTCCTCCGGACCGTACCCCTTCCAGTGCACCAGGTATTGGAGGGCATTCTGAACCCTGCGAGAGTCGATAATACGCTCTATTTCATATTCTAATTCCCCTTGTATGATCACATGATGAGGAGGAGGGCGACCGACTACAGCAGGAATGTACTTTTTTAGGAGAGATTTGTGGAATACCGGATGGATACGGAGTGACCTTGGAAGGCGGTCTGAAAGATACCGGGTTAATAATTTCAGTGATAATGAACGGACCGATAAACCGGGGAGCGAACTTAGTAGATGGCACCCGAAGACGGAGATTTTTAGTCGAGAGCCACACCTTGTTGCCGACTACATATTCAGGTCCGGGTCGGCGTTTTTTATTAGTGTAATTGATTTGCTGAGCTTGGGCTTTTTCTAGACTCTCACGACTCCTAGCCCAGACTGTGCACAGTCGCTTAGCGGCGGATTTGACACTGGGGAATTTAGATTCGCAACCTGTAGCGGCGGAGTATCTGGGGTGAAACCCATAATTACAGTAAAAGGGGGAGAGTTTGGTCGAGGAATTCTCATGATTGTTAAGGGCGAACTCCGCCATGGGCAAAAATTCATTCCACCTCTCCTGGCATTCCGAAATGTAGCATCTGAGGTATTCTTCTAGCGACTGATTAAGTCTCTCAGTTTGCCCATTAGTCTCGGGATGGAAGGCAGATGAGAAGGACAGAGAGATGCCCAATTTACTACAGAATGCTCTCCAGAACCTCGACACAAACTGTACTCCTCTGTCAGATACAATATTGAAGGAAATACCAAGGAGTCTAAGTATATGACGGACAAATAAATCAGCGAGGAGTTTGGCTGAAGGCAATTTCTTCAAAGCAATGAGATGACACATTTTAGAGAATCGGTCTACCACCACCCAAATCACCGACCAACCCTTGGAGGGAGGAAGATCGGTGATGAAATCCATTGAGATGTGAGACCAGGGTCTAATGGGCAATGGGAGGGGGTGTAATAATCCTTCGGGGAGGCATCGGGGTACCTTTGCCCTGGCACAGGTCTCAAAAGCAGTAACAAATTCTTTCATATAACGCTGCCATGAAGGCCACCAATAGGTACGGGATAGAAGGTATCCGGTGCCTGCGATGCCAGGATGCCCAGACAGAGCTGAGGAGTGAACCTCCTCCAGAATTTTCAAATGAAGGTGACATGGAACAAAAAGTTTACCGGAGGGTAGTCCGGGTGGGACCGAGCCTTGAGAGTTCGCAATAGCAGAAACTAAATCTGTAGTAAGGGTAGCCACGACTACTCCCAGAGCAAGGATATTCCCCGGTTCCTCCTCTGAGGGGTCACTCATACCAAAACTTCGAGACAAGGCGTCGGCCTTAACATTCTTATCCCCTGGATGGTAGGTTACTAGTGTTGAGCGATTTTTATCGACAAAGTTGAAATCGGCAAGGTTTTTATGGTGTTCGAAATTTCCAGATCATGCGATAATTAAGGTTAAAATCTGTGCATCATCTATTAAGATCGCGTCTTTTTCGGCGCTTTCTGTAATTTTGGCGGCCAGCAAATCAGATTACAGAATAGAGCAGGGTGAGATGTGTGTGCGACGTCATGACTGGGATGTGTATGGTTGCGATTGGCTGGAAAAATCACATGACCTCGTTGTACATAGAACAGCGTTTCCTGTTTCAGCCTCAGTGTCTCTCAGCGTCTCATAGGGATAGGACCTGCGCTCTGCCTGTGGCCAAACAGCTCAGCGAAATTTTAGTCTATTTCTGCACAGAGAAACCTCTACTATTAGCGTGATCCTTCCAATTTAGTTAGATTAGAGATTTGAAATTTTATGTAGTTAGCTAGAGAATTTTAAAGAAAGCATCAACCGCTGTAAATTCATGGGTGGGAGCGCGGGGGGGGGGGGAGCACCATGGGCGAACACAGACAACTCTAATCTATAAAAACACGGGATAAAGTTCACCAAGACTTAGTGTAGACATTGAAAGTGGAATATCTTTATTATTAACATTTTTGCTATTGAAATATTTCCTGGATAATTTGGGGAGCCTGAACTTATATTGGATACACATTTATTTCTAGTAACTGGGAGGTCTCTTTGTTAGCTGCAAAAAATCCACTTTTTATTTTCAGTATACATTTTTAGATAGGTGTTCATTTTCAATTTTAAACCCCTTACACCTGTGACTGTTGATATATCCACCTTGCAGATAAATTACAATCCAGCAATCTTTGTATCAGCACAGGTTGTTTGTTGCCAAAAATACCGTGTATCGTACGAAAACATCACAGTTACGTTTTTTTTTTATTTTGCGCACCCAGCATTGTTCATTGACGCAGCATCTACGTAAATCTTTAAAACAGCCCAAATTTTATATTCACCACAGGTGAATTGAAAGGTGCAAAAATACCGTTTTTTTATATCAAAACATAACAGTTACGTGTTTTTGACTTTTGCACACCCAGCATTGTTTATTGACGCAGCATCTACGTAAATCTTAAAACAGCAATTCTAATTATTCACCACAGGTGAATTGAAAGGTTGCAAAAAATATCGTTTATTATACCAAAACATAACAGTTACGTGTTTTTTGACTTTTGCACACCCAGCATTGTTCATTGACGCAGCATCTACGTAAATCTTAAAAACAGCAATTCTATATTCACCAAAAGGTAAATTGAAAGGGGGAAAAAAAATTTGTTTATTAACAAAACATAACATTACGTGTTTTTTTTTTACTTTTGCCCCCCCCAGCATTGTTCATTGACCCCGCATCTACGTAAAAACTTAAAAAAAATTCTATATTCACCACAGGTGAATTGAAAGGTGCAATAAATACCGTTTATTATACCAAAAACTATAACAGTTACGTGTTTTTTGACTTTTGCATCAACCCCCCCCAAGGCATTGTTCATTGGACCGCCCCACCACTACCCCAACTCTCCCCCACCAGCATCTACGTAAATCTTAATACGCAATTCTATATTCACCAAGGTGAATTGAATAGGTGCTCAAAAAATACAGTTTATTATTACAATACTCAGTAACCAGTTACGTGTTTTTTGATCGTTTGCCACACCCTGCATTGTTCATTGTACGCAGCATCTACGTTAAATCTTAAAACAGCAATTCTATATTCTCCTACGCTAGGTGAATGAAAGGTTGCAAAAATAATATCGTTTTTATAACCAAAACATAGACTGTTACGTGTTTTTTGTCCTTTGCACACCCTCAAGCATTGTCATTATGACGCAGCATCTACGTCAATCTTAAAACAGCTCAATTCTATATTCACCACAGGTGAATTGAAAGGTGCAAAAAATCATCGTTTATTATATCCAAAAACATAACAGTTACGTGTTTTTGACTGTTTCGCACCCAGCAGTGTTTCATTGACTAGCATCTACATAAATCTTAATACAGCAATCTAGATTCACCACTAGGTGAATTGAAAGGTGCAAAAAATATCCGTCTTATTAATACCCAAAAACATAAACAGTTACGTTTTTTTTGACTTGTTGCGCACCTCTGCATTGTCATTGACGCTCAGCTTTCTAGTAAAATCTTAAAACAGCATTCTCTATTTCACCACTGGTGAATTGAAGGTGCAAAAAAATACCGTTTATTATATCAAAATATAACTAGTTACGTGTTTTTGACTTTTGGCGCACACCCCCGCATTGTTACCATTGACGCAGATTACGTAAATCTTAAAACGCAGCAATTCTATATCACCACATGGTGAATTGAAAAGTGCAAAAATATATGTTTATTATACCAAAACTACATAACAGTTTACGTGTTTTTTGCACTTTGCACACCCAGCATTGTCATTGTCGGCAGCATTACTAACATCCTCTAGAAAACAGCAATTCTATATTCACCACAGGTGATTGAAAGTTGCAAAATATACGTTTATTATACCAAAACGTAAGTACGTGTTTTTTTGACTTTTGTCGGCACCAGCATTGTTCATTACGTAGGCATCTACATAAATCTTAAAAAAAGCAATTCTATATTTCGACAACAGGTGAATTGAAAGGTGCAAAAAATACGTTTTTATACAAAACATAACTGTTAAGTGTTTTTTGACTTTTGCGGCACCCAGCATTGTTCTATTGACGCAGCATCTACGTAAATCTTTAAAACAGCAAATTCTATATTCACCACGGTGAATTGAAAGGGCAAAAATATCATTTATTATACCAAAACATATAGTTGCGTGTTTTTTGTACTTTTGCACACCCAGCATTGTTCATTGACGCAGCATCTACGTATATATCTTAAAACAGCACTTCTATATTCACCACGGGAATTGAAAGGTGCAAAACATTATCGTTTATTATACCAAAACATTACCAGATACGTGTATTTTGGAACTTTTGCCTGAGTCCAAATTTGTTGATAGGACACCTTGCAGTTAATTTGAATTCAGAAATTTGTTTATGATTAGAGGGATTTGAGATTAGCTGTGATTTGCGTCTTTTTTAAGAGACTTTCAAAAAATTTCCATACCTTCTCAAAAAATTTTTATATTCTGAACATGGAGCGAAATGCAGGTGGTAAGCGAGCAATGAGTGGACACATGGAGGTGATGGTACAGACAGAGGTGCTCCTTTCAAGTGTGGCGAACAACACGCATGCCAGCGGATCGTCAGTTTGGCCGGAACGACCAGGCCTGTCTATCGCTGGGTCGGGCCTATGAATCTTAAGTAACGAACATCGTCGCCAATCTGTCTTCAGTGGTTAATGCACCTGCATCTAGCATTTTACCTCACTCGTCTCGCAGGTCACAGGCCAACTAAATGTCGTCATCAGGCATCATCAGCATCGTCCAACATGAGCAAGCCCAATTGTCACTCGTGTACCTACCACTGTGGATAATCCATTGTATGAAGACCTCTTTGCTGACAAAATTCGGTTTGGGTCAGGAGGCATGTTAAAAGATAAAGAGGATGATTTTTAGTCGGCTCTGACGACCAAGTTTACTAAAAATTTAAATTTATTGATGCCATCAGAGAGGTGAAGGAAGCCGGTCAATCGGCAAAATACCGGCAGTCCCGGCCACGCCTTGCAGATGCCCTGGCTGTAGCCCCGCAAGCTTCTGGATGCAGAATGTCAGGGACGTCCAAGTTCACCTGTGTTGATGATTGATGATGTTGATGACGACATTGCGGATCCATCCTGGTCTTTCCGCAGAATTTGCTGACGAGCGCTTCATCAGTGGACGGAGGAGGATAGATGATGGGTTTTATTGGGTAGTGTAATATCGGGGTCCACGCCACTAAAAGGGAGAGGGGCAGTTAGTTGGCAGATAGTGCCAAGGAGATGATGTTCCGCCACTGCCACGGTCAGCGCAATCCCGCTCCTCGCTTATCGCTTACAAAAAGGTCCAGGGACCTCTCAAGCTTGGCTTCTTTTGAGCAGCTCTGATTCACCCTCAGCGGATGTCTTAGGCCGCCTTTGCCGTAACGCATAAGTAGAGGGCAAGAAACCTTAAGGGTTAACACCTTCCATACATGTTCTAACGTCAATGCAGCTGATTGCCATGAGTTGAAATGGAGGGAAAACACTTGGCCAAAAATTGGACCAGCCGACGCCGGGCCTCCATCACTGTCCACACCCTCTGTCTCCGCCTCTCATCTCCGCCACCCACAAGCGTTCTAGCTGCATGTCTCTCAGAGTCATGATCAGGGATCAGCTCTCCGCTTCAGCCTCCACCCGTCGCCCGTGTACCACCAGCACCATCAGAGAACCCATCCTACCCCTTCTCCTTCCGCCAGTATGACGACCTGTCAAGCCGTACAGCGGCCAGTCTAGAAGCCTGCTTCCTGTCTTCAGGTGTGGAGCAGAAGATACACTTTAACCCAAACCATCCCAAAGCCAATAGCTGAATAGTCGGCATTGCATGGCGTTTTGGCCTTTGGAAATGTTGCTTTCAGATGGTGGCCAACAGATGGGTTACGCCTCGTCATGGCCCTCGACCTGTCCCCCAATACCAGGATGACGAGCAGGCATTTCTTTGCCGAAAAGCCGTCCCGGCCCTGGCCAGCCACGTGTTCTTCTTAAATGTGTCATGCGAGTTGTACTGCATAATGTGATCGGGATAAGTCCATCTCAAACACCGACTCTTGGACTAGTAAGACACGGCCAAAGCCGTATATCTCTGTGACATGCTATCTGTGTGTGAGCGGGTGGATGTCTCTGGGGTGTCGGGGCTCTCAGGCTCGGCGCTTACGCTCTTCATAACCAATGTCTGGGAGGGTGTGCAATAGGCTGACTCATCCCCCATGGGCGTCTGGTGGCTTCACGTGCCACTGTAGTCTAATGGCCGTGTTGTATTTATAGATGCCTGGAGACCGTCCTCTCACAGGGATGGTGCGGTGGACTGCGAGTATGATTCTGAGTAACGTGCGCGGGCTGGGTGCTTGATCACGTGGGCCTGTTGGGGGGGGAGTGTTCTGCGGGGGGGGGTGTGGGGTTTGGTGGGGCTGGGGGGTGGGGCGTTTGTTTTGTGTCCTTTATTAATATACTATTTCATAAATAATAATAATAACATGTTTTTTAAAAATTAAAATACAAATATAAAAACACTAAAAAATAATTATTAAACAAAAAAATTAAAGATACAATCTTTAACATATACTATAACCTTATACTTCCAAAAAACACAAGAAAAAACCCCTTAATAATAAATCTAAAAAATAATAAACTTACAAC
This sequence comes from Phyllomedusa bahiana, assembly GCA_025379985.1. Lineage (NCBI taxonomy): Eukaryota > Metazoa > Chordata > Amphibia > Anura > Hylidae > Phyllomedusa > Phyllomedusa bahiana. The sequence goes on along the minus strand of JAODAL010014948.1, from coordinate 17,402 downwards.
AACTATAAACAAAAAAAATAACACGAAAATTAAACAATAAAAAAATGAATATAATAAAAATAAAATACAAACAAACTAATTATAAAACAATAGGCAACAAATAAATAACAATATTTTCCTAAACTAGTCAAAAACCAAATTAAAAACAAATCCCAAAACTAAAAACTAAAAAATAAAATCAACAAAAAAATAAATAAAAACCAAAAAATTATATAATTAAAAACAATATAAAATACACCATCTGATATAAATAAACCAACACATAAAAAAAATTCAAATCAAAAACCTAAACAAATACAAATACGAAAAAAACAAACAAAAAAAAATCACAAATACTCTAAAACCACCCCTAAAAAAATTACATACTATAAAAAAAAAAATAAAAAAAAAAAAAAAATAAATAATACAACTAAAAACATCACACAAAAACTTACAAAATTATAAAAAAAAAAAAACACACCACCCACCCCACAAAAACTTAAAAAAAAAAATTACCTAAATCCCCCCAAAGGGTGAAATCTGCTGGCCGCCTTAGATCGGTAGGCTGGAGACATCCCTTTGCCTGGACACATGTCAGGAACTGTCGTCCAGATAAATTTCTAAAGACCTACCGGGTTGGAACTGCTGCTGAAGAAGGCTCGAGGTCTGAGTTCGCACTTCCGCCGTTCGCAACCTGCATGTCCCGCCTGGCTGCGATTGCAAGCGTCAGCTCGGCCTCCCGTCACCTCTCATTGGTTGATGCGGCAACGCTGGAATTCCTCACCCTCCACATGCTCCAGCGATGTGGCAGCATGCGCAATGCCATTACGCAGTACGATAGTGAACACATGGCCTGACAGCAGCGGGTCGGACCTCGGGGTGTTGAACCACCGAGAGTGGCGGCAGGTGAAAGAGCTCTGCAACCATCCTTGCCTCAGTTTGAGAAGCCACCTCAAAATGGTCAGTGGCGGACAATGCCTTGTCAGCATGAGCATTGTGGTGATCTTAGTCTGGAACGTTCGTTGGCACTCTGAAACAAAAGGTCCAGCACAGCGACGGAGGAGGAGTACGGACACTCACTGTGTGGACACGGTGCCTTTCTTCTCCGTCAAATCCACTAGGCCCGTCAGTTTCACAATTTCATCGGTCCTTCATTAGGCAGTGGTTCGGGGTCCAGGCTAGTGCAAGGTGGCGGCAATCAGCTCTCTGGGTGCATCATTCAGGCAAGTGCAGGGTGGACTGTGTTGAAGCTGTGCCGGAGGCAGCGGAGGGGAGGGGGAGGAGGAGGAGGTGGAATGTCCTAGACACCGATGTTACCGACGTCCTTGCCTTGAAAGTGGTTGGCGCGAATTTGAGGCGGAGGAGGAGATGGGAAGTATACTGTTTGCTAGTGCCCTCGACCCAGAGGCTTGGGAAATCAAGGCTCCATCTCTCTCACATGAGTGCTTGGATGCTCCATTTCCTCCAACATGATCCTCTGCATTAAGGCCATCAAATTGAACAACAGTACTGGGTGGCCACCCTCCGGGATACCGGTACAAAAACAAAAATATAGGCACTTTCCTTCCACCCACCACAATTAGAGAGTAAAATTGCAGGAAATGGAGACCTTGCTGATTGATCAACTGGAAGAATCTGTGTGCATTGCTTCACGTTCCCCCAAATGTCTGGTGGAACACCCATCAGCGACGTGACAGCAGTAGAGTGCCAAGTAGGCGTAGCAGGCAGCCGCAGGCATTGTGTCAGGAAGCCTAATGGGTGTCCTCTGGCAATCTTTGTTTTACCACTCACCAACTGCATGCAATGCAGGGCACACCTCCAACACACAGAATCAGCTTTAGTTCATGGTGCACGACTATCATTGCAGTCTCAACATGTGTTTTTGCTCATGTGTTCCGACCCTCAATAGAATTCTGGGTATCCAAAATGGACGAATGGCCGGGACTGGATCTATCACGTCATAGAGGTGTTGTCTGCCAGCAGCAAGCGTATATCTGAGCGGACCTTCAGCACAAGCTGGAGGTAGTATTACAGACCTAATACGAATCCCGGCAGTTCCACAGATATGTGGATCGTTTGACTTTCATCTAGATGGAATCAGGACATGGATCTATGATGTTGCTGTGGCCCCAATTGCCGAGGTCACCGATTAGTTGGACGTCTACTTCCATTTCCTTTTCAACAAGAAATGGTCCTCTTGAAAACTTTTTTTAAAATGATCATTAACTTACTGCAATTTTTATTCTCTTTTCCCACTTTAGTTCTTTTTCTGGTTTTGCTGTGAGGAGACTGTAAAAGACCAGCAAGGTTTCATGACATATCACCGTTTTCATTTACTTCACTTTATCTAACGTGAGTTTTCGCATTGTACATAGTTGTTTGAGGTCATGTTGCTGTGAGATACTAGCTATTAATTATTGGTCTCCTTTGGGAACAGAAATGTGGCTTCTAAGTGGCATTTCTCCCTCTATTACAACTTTTAACAGTGGCTGAGAAGTCATTTTATAATTGTTTGTGGTCTTGCTGCTTTGAAATGCAGCAATATCTTCAGGTCCTATTATAAAAAAAAAAGTTGTTTCTCAACAGACATTTGTTCTTCACAATTGACCAAATTGGCTCTAGGGTCATGTTTGAATTTTGGGGGCATTTTGCTTTGAATGCTGCAATACTACAGGTCCTATCGAAAAAATGTTGTTTCTAATATACATTTGTTCTTCATATTTTGTCAAAAGTGGCTCATGGTATGCTTTGAATTTTTGGTGGGCATTTTGCTGTGATTATGCAGCTATACTAGAGGTTCCTATTCTAAAAAATGTTGTTTCTAACTAGACATTTTTCATCACAATTGTCCAAGTGGCTCAAGGTAATGCTTTGAATTTTTTGGGGGCATTTTGCTGTGACATGCAGCTGTACCTACAGGTTCCTATTATAAAAAAAATGTTGTTTCTAACAGACATTTGTTATTCACAATTTGTTCCAAAGTGCTCAAGGGAGTCATGTGCTTTGAATTTTTTGGGGCAGTTTGCTGTGAACATGCTGCTATAAAGAGGTCCCTATCTAAAAAATGTTTTTTAACAGGACAATTTGTTACTTCAAATTGTCCATAATTGGCTCAAGGGTATGCTTTGATGTTTTGGGGGCTTTTGCTGTGACATGCAGCTATACTAAGGTCCTATCTAAAAAATGTTGTTTCTACCCAGACAATTTGTTCTTCACCTTGTCAAGAGTGGCTCAAGGGTGATGGTGCTGTCAGTAAACAGGAATAGGTAGAAACTTGTTAATGGACACATATTGCAAAATGACTTTGTATTTGCAAGATCTTTAACATAGCTATTCAATCCCTTTATGAGGCCATACCATTTAATACAATGAAAAAAAGAGAAACAAAGACTTGGAGGGATTCCTTCCTTATTTGAAAAATGTTTTTCTAGATATTAAAGTACATAAATAACTTGCATGTACAAAATAGTGTTAAAATAAATTTTCTGAATTGTACAAGGGGGTACAGGAAAAAACTTGACCAGATGTAGGTATTCAGAGGACATGGAGTACTGGAGCACGGACAGAGAACAAGATAGTACAGAGACTCCATTTCCTCCAGCACGTTGAGTAATAAATGAGAAAAGAATGCCAAGAAGAAAGGGCACTTAGGTGTAAAGAGCGTTTACCTCCAGTAGTTCCAAGTGAAAGGCTCAATTGGTCCACACTCATAGAGCAAGGGACAGCGCTACCAGGTATATGGACTGTGTATGAGGAAGGCTCGGTGCTTCTCATCACTTCCGTCTTCCGGCATTCTGCTTCAGCACGACAGTTTTCGTTGCGGCGTCATCAGGGCATTTTTAACCTGCGTGTTAATAGTATAGTCGGACGCCATCCTAGGGCTTCAACGCACCCACTGTAACTACGGCCTGGGTCAGGCTGTGGTCCAGGGACAGTATAGTCAATGTCCAGTGAAAACTAAAATGGTGGTTGAAAGACTCCGTTTTTCCGGCCACTTTTTAATTGTGGGGGTTCATGCAGGTTTGGGGCTCATGCTTTGGCCTCAGGAAGGGATATTCAATGTACAGTTCCAAGTTAGATGTTGGTTCAAATCATACTGCCTTCTGGCACTCTTTTCATTTGTGGGTGATGCGAGGTTTAAGGGGTCAGGCTGTGGGTACAGACAGGGATAGTGAATGGTCTTGTGACTTTTTTCACTGTGACTTTTTATAACCTAAGTGTGTTGCCTAAGATGTAGCACGTATCGATTTAGACAGTTGTGGATGTTAATTTCAGCTTCTCCAGCTCTCTAGCTTGGGTGTAATAATGAAAGGTGTAGTTGCTCTCCCATAGACTTTATTGGTCATCGCTCATATCGATGCTCACATCGAAAAACCTTATCGATAGCGGCTCGCGACTACCGACTATCGTCGATCGCGTTAGCCACGCAATAGGCTCAACACTTTAGGTTATCTACAAGTTGATCCTAGTATAAAGAAACTCAGGCCCTTCGCGTTGTCAAGGGTTCAATCGCTTAGCCTTGTCAAGATATAAAAAGATTTTTTATGATCAGTAAGAACATTTACATCTATGTCTTGCCCCGTCCTGAAGGTGTCTCCACTCCTCGCGAAAGCTCATTAATGGCTAGCTAATTCCCTGTTACCAATGTCATAGTTAATTCAGCGATATGAGAATTTTCTGGGATGTAGTGTAGGCGATGGGTCCTGAGTGTTTGTATTAGGTCAGTCCTGAGACTGGATGGTCCTACACTGTTTCGGTGAATTTACCTCCACCAACAAAGGGTTGTTTCTGGGTCCGGGTGGACCTAGACACGGTGCAGACGAAAAAATCATTTTTTTTCGGAGTAACAAATGCTTGTCAAGCTTCTGTGCTCCCCGGAGGTGGGGTTACTCCTTCTTAGTAAGGGTCAGAAAGGGGTTTGACAATCAGGAAAAATTCCTAATATATTTGCGATAATAGATTATTATAAATTATAATTATATAATAAATTAGCAAAACGCCTAAAACGTTGGATCTCTTTAGGGTTGGAGGCCGTACCCACTCACAGTGATGGCAGAACCTTTGTGAATCCATACTTATAGATTTGGGAACTCAGTATGTACCCCAGGAACCCTATCTCCTGGACTCTGACAAACATTTTAGCACACATTTGGGCATATTGGTTTCTGTCAATAACACTGGAGAGAGACCTCCCTGTACATGATCTCGATGGCGTATTCGTAATTCGGGGAAATTATGAGGATGTCATTAGGTATCACAATGTAAGATCGACCCTAGTATAGGTCCCGAAACATAATTAACAAATCGTTGAATTCGCCAGGTGATTACAAAGGACCGAAGTGCTTGGATAGTATATTCGAAATGCCCTCTCAGGGGTTATTAAAGGCGTCTCCATTCGGTACCCTCTTCTCTGATTCGAATGCAGGTTGTACGCCCCGAAGGTAGGGACTTTGGAAAACCCATGGGGCCCACAACCTGGATTAAGAAGATCTCCGGGATACAGGGGAAGTGGATGCTGCCTATTTGTATTGTTATTTTATTGAGATCCCCTATAGTCATTCAAGGACGTAGGCTCCTCACATCTTGTGAGATTCTCGACAAAGAAAAAACCCAGATCCTACCGGCGAGATAGAACAGGTCCTATGTGACCTCTTTTTCCAGCTTCCTTTAATATATTGGATGCATAGATTCTATACCACGGAACGAGATACACAGGTATAAGGCGATGCGGCGGCAGTGTGTCCGCCAACGGTCTCATCAAAGTGCTCTTTGAATCCAGAGGACAAAAAGCGGAATGGAATGATGATCGTTTATTGAGCATACCCAAATGGATGTACAGTTTTAAAAATGATCACCACATGAGTTCCCCATTTTTATCAACTCGCGTCTCCAGTCCAAACACCGGATTATGGAGGCTGTAACCCGCGACCCCGTGACAGTACCCCACCCCCTTAGGTATCCCCCTTCTTTTTTTGAAACCTAGATAGGAGGTCTGTGCGACCATGTTGGCGGTTCCCACGACCGCTCCTTCTGGCGCGAACCCCTTCCAGTCAATGAGAAGAACGTTCCACCTCACTGTCTTCTGTGCCAGCAAATAAACCTTCTTGACCTCAAAGATGTTTTCAGATTGGCCACAGGAGAAGCGGGACAGCCCCACGGGAGAAGCAATCAGTTACATAGGCTGAGCGAGAGAGACACTGGAAGGCGTTCGGGACCTGCGCAGGGTAGGAGGCAGACGGTGCTTGTCAGGGACACCGGCGTTAAGTCGTTGTAGTACCTCAAACGGTCCCATGTATTTATTGCCTACTTGTAAACTAGGTTACCCTAAATCGAATCTAGTTGGTTGGGACAACCAACCCTCTCGCCCCGGCTCAAATAGGGGTGGGGCCTACTCGGTACCTTTGCCAGCCTGGGCTTTGGAGCGAGACAGAAGCCGTAAGCAGGGGCCCGTCGGTGAGCTGCCAGAGAGCTTGATGTCCCTTACTTGGGCATCTCACAGCCGGGGACATGACACGGAGGTGGCCAGGGGGTGATGGCGGGCCGGGCAGGAATTGTAACGCCATCACACGACAAAAAAGGGGGAGGCTTAGCGGATCAGAATATAAAGAGTTATTAAGAAAACTCTGCCCAGGGCAAGAAGATCAAGACCCAGTTGCTTGACGGGCAGACACAAAATGCCTCAGGTAGGTGCCCAACACCTGGTTAACCTATCACCTGCCCCATTAGACTGAAGGTGTTATTGCAGTAAAGAGACCTAGTCATAGATGAACCTGCAATTGACTACACAAATGCCCGCCTCAAAATTTAGCCAATAAACTGGACTCCCCTGTCAGAGACAATATGTAAAGGGAGACCCGGTGGCAGACCGGAGAAATACGTTGACTTGAAAAAAATGTTGGGGCCAGCTGGGGGGCACGAGGATAACCACAGGCAAGTGGGATAAAGTGGGCCATTTGAATAAAACGGTCTGGTCACAACCCAGGATGGACCGTGTCTTCCTGATGAGGGCGGGGGTTGATCAGTAACGAAAGCTCCATGGCTACATGGGTCCAGGGTTTTTTCCGGTACAGGGAGAGTGAGAAGGCCCAACCCCCCCCATGAGGGTTTGAGGCGAGGAACAATTATTACGGCACAGAGGTGCAGGCTAGAACAATCTCACCTGACATCTTGAGCAAGGGTAGGACACCTGTAATAACGGAAGACCAAAGAAGCGACATATGGACTCCTGGGTCCCAGGCGTTATGAGAAGAGATAGTCCCAATTCAGGATTCTAGGGCGCAAGTTAGGGGGGGCGCACATACGTATTCCCGGTGGGTAGGTGTGGTACGGTCCACGGGGGGCAGCGGGATGAGGTCTCGCTCTTGAGGGACAAATGTGGTGGGGAGGAGGCTCAAGGACCCACCATATCATAAGAAACGAGATAGACGCATCGGCCTATGACGTTTTTCTTCTCGGCCCGGCCGATAAAATGTAGGCGGAAGTCAAACATGGGCAAAAGATTAGTGACTCACTGGCTTGACTGGGGGTAGTGCGTTGAGCCGACTGAAAATACTGGCGGTTAATTGTGGTCTGTGAAAATGCAATAGAGCAGTGGTGAGCCGCCCCTCTCAGCAGATTGGACGCCATTCTTCTAGAGCCAGCTTTATGGCCAGTAATTCACGATCACCTATGATATAGTTCTTCTTGGCAGGAGAGACTGTCTTGGAGCAAAAACCAACAGGTATGTTTGTTTACCTGAGGAGGATCTCTTGCAGGAGGACAGCACCGGCGCGCATGAGACAGCATCACTTCCAGAATAAACGGACGTTTAGGGTCTGGGAGAGACAGGACCGGAGCCGAAGCAAATGCAGCTTTGGAGCCGGTTTAAGGCTTCTTTTGCTTTGGCCTCTGGGGGCAGGATTTCTGGATTGGCGTTCTTCCTAGTTAGGGCCACCAAGGGAGCCACAAGTGTATGAAGAAGTGGGGGATAAATCTGTCAATAATAATTGGCAATCCCCAAAAACGTGGAATGGACCGAAGGCCCACCGGTTGTGGCCACTGCAACACAGCGGAGAGTTTGGAAGGATCCATGCGGAGGACCTGATCTTGAGACGATGTAACCTACATAAGAAGGGTAGCGGGCACGTTAACAGAGGATTCTTGGGTTTGGCATAAAGAGCATGATGGAGTGCGGAGTCGCCTGAGGACCTGGGGACATGGTGGCGATGCGTTCTCGAGTATCTGGGGAGAAGATGAGAATATCGTTCAAGTAGACGATCAAACAGGACATAGAGTAGGTCTGAAAAGATCTCATGTGACAACAGTTCTGAAATACTGCGCGGGAGTTGCAGAGACCGAAAGGCATAACCAAATACTCGAAATGGCGCCCCGCGTATTTAATATGCTGTTTTTCCATTCATCGCCTCTTCCCTAATCGGATTAATTTGTAGGCCCGCGTTGATCCATGTTCGGAAATATTTTTCGCCCCAAGCAGGCGTTCAAAGAGAGTTCAGAGATAAAGGGAATGTGGTAGCGGTTTTATTATTTTTTACTCATCAATTATTTTTTTTTATGGTAATTTTATTCAAGCCCGATAGTCGAGCAGGGCGGAGAAGACCGTCTTTTTTCTCACACGAAGAAGCCGGCCCGTTGTCCGGAGACGAGGACCTTACGGATGAATCCTTTGCGGGAGGTTCTCCTTGATGTACTCAGGGACATCGCCTGAGTCTCCGGGACGGATAGAGGTAAACCGGCCTTCTGGGGGAGTGACAGCCAGGTTGCAGGTTAATTGGGACAGTCATAAGGCCGGTGTGGAGGAAGCGTTTCGACTGTCTATACGAAATGACATCAGCAAAGTCCAGGAATGGCGTTGCGTAGACTGGAGGAGGCTTGCAGACTTCAGGGGACGGACCAGAGGAGCATAGGTTGCGTTTAAAAAGGAAAAGTGAGCGACACGCGGGAACCCAACAGCATGACTTCACCTGTGCTCCATCCCACGGTCGGGGTATGGTCCTGCAGCCCATGGGAGCCCAGTAAGAATTCCGAGGTGGATCGAGGCAGGACAAGAAGTTGCAAAACGTTTCCTTGTGAAGGGCCCCTATCTGTCAAGAAGAGGGGGGCCGTATGAAGCGGTATAGCGTCCTTAAGGCATTTCGCCACTGACCGTAGGAGACGAAACATATGTTTCTGCAATGTAATCAGGGTGCAAAACTGGTACACAAGTTCGTGGGCTTATGAAAATTTCCTGCCGGATCCTGAGTCAATTAAAGGCGGTGGCCTGAAAGGTGCTGTCCTGAGAAGCACCAAATATATTGGGCATGGTACAGACGGGGAGAGGCCGTTCTGAACACTTAGGGTCGCCTCTCCTACGGAGCCTAGGTGCGGAAGGTTTACCGGGCGCTACGGACAGTCTCCAATGAAATGGCCAGGACCGCCACAATAGAAAGCACAGTGACTTCAGACGATGCTGACGAACTGGTTCCTTCCTGGGACAGGTGGGCTCTCTCGACCTGACATAGGTTACTCTTCAGAGACCAATCGGAGGAGGATGAGGTGACCGCTGGAAACGTGGGAGCCAAGCGGGGGATACGGCTTGGACGGATGGTTTCCCGTTGAAGGCGGAGCTCTTGTTGCCTTTCGGACGAGCGACAGATCAACTCGGGTGGAAATGGATTGGTCATCCAAGCAGCTGGTAGATCCCGAGCGGCGAGCTCATCCTTGATTCGCCCCGAGACGGCCTTGCCAAAATGATTGCATGCTTTGTTTATTCTCAGTCCAGCTCCGATAGCGAGGTGCGAAACTGCACCGATTACTGAACCGACTGTGGTGTGCCCTGACGCAGCGGAGCAGCGCTGCGGCAGCCGAAAAAGTATTGCCTGTTCCTTAGAAGACTGTACGGAACCCTGAGGGGAAGGTTGGAGGTCTCCCTCACCATCAGTGGATGTCAACTACGATCCATTAGTGGCGTAGCACCAAGCGCAAGGCTTTCTCCCAGGACAAGAGTCTGATTATGTTGGCACCTTAATGCTCGCTCTGTTGGGAAACTGGTGCCCCATATTCTCGGGTGGATGGAGCTACTGGACTGATGAACCTTCGGCACTTCTTAGGATCTCCATCGTAGCGTGTGGGAAGCGGCAGATGCAGAGAGGGTCCAAAGCCGGAGCAGGTTGCGCAATGGTATGCCGGAGCACTGATCAGGTGCATGAGGCGGCAGAGGTGGAGGCAGACGGGTCGCAAGGTTCTGCGTCATGGCCGCTAGCTGGTCGATGCGTTGACTTGCTGAGCGACTGTGTAGTGACGTCCGGAGATCGGGCAGAGTACCCTGGCGGAATTCCATGGCCAGTCTGTACTGTAAGGGTGGAGTGGATTCGTGGGCCAACGCAAGCGATGATCAGCTATCCACGCTGGGAACGGAATCTAAGTAGACCCCGGTTTTCACCAGTGCCCCCCGCAAAGCGGGAGGGACTTGCTGCGGCATGAGCTACAAGGTCGTTACCCCTGACGTGACTTGCTTCGCAGTATGGCGGCCGGGGTACAGCAGTGGTCAAAGACGGTAATCCAGAGAGACGTAGTCGGGGAAAGGCTAGAAGGTCAGGTCAGGCAGCAGAGTATAGTTCAGAGATAGGGCAGTCGGGTCAGGGCAGGCGGCAAACAGGCAAGTGTCGAGAAAAACGTAAGCAAGCGGTACTGGTCAACGGGTAATCAAGATGTACTCCAATACTCTACTATAGGCACCAAAAACACACCTCAACCTGACTGGCAGGAAGTGCTGGGGGCGGCTAGTCCTTAATAGTAACCAGCGCCGATTAATAGACCAAATTATCGGGACGCTGGCCCTTTAAATTTAGAGAATTCGGTGCGCGACGGCCTAGCAGCGGCCACGCGGCCTGGCGTGCGGGAGCGGGCGTTCACAGGGAGCGCGGACGGGTAAGGGGCGCGGCCGCCGGGGCTGGGACAGCAGAGGATTGGTGCGGGCAGCCGCAGCCGCCACGCCGGACCCCTGCAGAGCAGGGTGACGGGGCGACGCGGGGGGCAGCGGAGCCCGCGACCCCCGTGACAAGCCTGACCCCAAAACCAGCAGAAATGCCCTTATGGACTCAGACAGTAAATTTAGCAGGAAGAAAAAAGTATTTGAAACAAGATTTATTTGTATAGAACCTTGAATATTGCAGTCTTTTTCAGCTGCTTGACCACAAAACCAGCAAAATTACCTTTTTATCAACACTCATAAAAAGTAACCAGATAAAAGAGTTTTTTTAAAAAACAATTTTGGGAATAGGACCTGGATTATAGCTTGTTTTTGACAGCAGCATGCCCCCAAAAATTTCAAACATGACCTTTCGGCGACTGTTGACAATGGTGAAGAACAAATGCCTGTTACAAACCACATTTTTAACAATAGGACCTGTAGTATAGCTGGTTTTGGACAGAACCATGACCCCAAGAAATGCCACTTAGAAACCACATTTCTGTACCAAAGAACCTTGATTATAGGTGTTTTTCACAGCACCATGACCCCAAAACCATGAAATATGTTTTTTTCATGAAACCATGTACAATTGGTGTATTTTACAGTCTCCTAACCGCAAAACCAGCAAAATGATTTACAACTGCCAAGTAGGACTAGCAATAGATATTTTTCAACAAATTATCGGACAAGTGTGCTATTTGCGGCAAACTGAGAAGCATGGAGAGCAATAGAACTATTTGCTACATTATATGGCTTAAATATGTTGTTTTTCCACCACTGAGAACAAACAACAGTGAAAATAGAATAATTGTCAACAAATTATTGTACAAGTTTGCTTTTTGCGCCAAACTGAGAAGCACGGAGAGCAATAGAACTATTTGCTACGTTATATGGCTTAAATATGGTGTTTCAACGATTATCGTTAAGATTTTCAGGAAAATTATTGCATCATCGCAGAAACCCGATAACCATAATAATCTTACCAATATCAACTTTTCTCGATATTATCGCTCATCCCTAGTAAAGAGTAATTGTTCAGATCCTTCACATAGAGCTGTCACTGTGAGAGGAACATAGAGAGCGCAGGAAGCATTTATTACACAGCTCATAGGGGAGTAAGACAATGAAAACATACACATGCAGCAGCTTGCACAGAAAGCTCAGGCAGCCAGTTTAAGTTTCACATAGCTCAGAGGGGAGTGAACACAGAGAGTGCAGACAGCAAATCACCGCACAGGGGGCGTGTCCCGAGTAGGGGTCATGTCCTGACCAGGTTGAACTAAATATGAGGCAGCCAATCACAGCAAAGGGGGTGTGGCCCGACCCAAGGCTGCTGATTTAGCTCTAGACCCTTACAGATTAACTGATATCTGATATACTACATGATGTAGCTAATTAAAAGCAAATGGCAAAAGTGCTTATTTTTACTGTCCCCATCATTACAGATATGATCTTTGTAGCAAGAAAATCCCTTTAATTCCCATCACAGTCTTTGATGGTTGACTGGCATGCTCAGAAAGGTCTCCTCACTTGTTTCACCATGATTTAAAAAATGCATGGTTGGACCTTCTTATAGACATTTTTTAATTTCATGCACTGGACATTAAGTAACTTGTTCTTATCTTTCCTTGTTTATTTTTGTAGATCGGCATTGAGCCGCCTCACCTCATTTAACTTGCCTTTAGGCTTAGCCTCTCCTCTCCTATTAGTCATCTGGAGAGTAGTTGCAGTCAAGCAGTTCCCCACATGTACTGCCTTCTTGTTTTCCTTTCCCATTGTCCATGTCTGCTGAGCATGTGTATACTTTCATTCATACTTTGGCATAGAAGTTACCCATAATGTAGCTGATGTCCTTCCTTGGTGTTCTGTCTAATGTGCCGTATACCTGAGTGCAGGGGCGTAACTAGAGAAGCCAGGGCCCCAAAGCAAACTTTTGGATGCCCCCCCCCACCCCACCCCCTCTCCTCCCTCCCTGACCATGACCATGTACCTGGACATGCTGTTAGATAATAAAGATAATACAAGGGGTAAATACCTCACCCTACATCTCACTATTATATTGCTATCAAACACATCCACTATACCAAAACCAACATTACCAATAACACTACTACATATGGACCGGATTATACCGCCAGAACATGACCACAAATTACACGTAGTGACTGAATAATACCCCTACACTATTACTGATCAGTAGACAAAGACCAATAGTACCGCCATATAGTGACCATATAGTGGTATATACTAGTGTACACAGGCTCTGCAGACTGTACAGTATATTACCTCCATACAGTGACCAGATAGTGGTAGACAGCAGTGTACACAGGCTCTGTAGACATATAAGTGATTACAGTGTAGTTACATCTTGTGACTCACAGGTGACGTTTCTCTGACAAGTCGTTGACTTTCCCCTTTGTTCTGCATCCGGTCCAGTCCGCCATCATGATGACATCTCCTGACCACTTGTCCCTGCAGATTTAGACACAAATATTTTAGAATCTTGACTTTTCCAGCACCTGCCCCCTGGTTACATGGGGTCTATTTAGGCAGGCAGGGTTTAGATAGGATATATGGGGGCCCCAAATAGGCAAGGTTTAGGTAGCCAATAGAGTGCCCATATAGGCAGGCAGGGTTTAGGTAGCTATAGGGAGCCATACAGGTAGACAGGGGTTAGGTGGGCTTTAGGGGCCATATAGGTAGGCAAGCTTTAGGGGGCTATATAGGCAGACAGGCTTCACGGGAGTGATAGGGATAATCATGAAGGAAGACTTAGAGCTATATAGGCAGCCTTTAGGGGGCTATGCAGTCAGGCGTGGGGGCTGTTGAGGCAGGGTGGGGGTATCTAGGCGGGCTAGGGGGCTATAAAGGCTTAGGGGGTATAAAGGGCGGCTTAGGGGGTATACAGGCGGCTTAGGGGGTATACAGGCGGCTTAGGGGGTATACGGCCGGCTTAGGGGGTATATGGCAGGCTTAGGGGGTATACAGGCGGCTTAGGGGGTATACAGGCGGCTTAGGGGGTATACGGCAGGCTTAGGGGGTATACAGGCGGCTTAGGGGGTATACAGGCGGCTTAGGGGGTATACAGGGAGGCTTAGGGGGTATACAGGGAGGCTTAGGGGTATATAGGCAGGCTAGGGGGTATACAGGCAGGCTTAGGGGCAGGTAAAATAAGAAATAGTTTACTTACCTCGGTCCACGCTCCCCCGATGCGCCGTGCTTCAGTCTCTCTGCAGCCTCTGTGCTCAGCGCGGGCGGCGCGGTGATGTGACGTCACCGCACACGCCCACGTGACCACAGAGGGCCGGCAGGGGAAGTAGCAGAACGGAGCGATCGGCGCTCCATTCTGCTACTTCCGGGCAGTGCTGCCTCTGAACACTCGGGCTGGAGGGCCTGGGCGTTCAGAGGCAGCATGCGCCGGGCCCCTCAGCTCTCCGCCCGCTGACAGTGAACTGTTAAGTTCACTGCCGGCGGGCCCAGGAGCGGCATTACCGGGGTAGCGGACGCGGTAGCAGCTGCCCCGGGGCCTGGGCCCCCCTAACCGCACGGGCCCCAGAGCAACTGTTACCCCTGCTACCCCGGTAGTTACCCCCCTGCCTGAGTGCAAAACTCAGTGTTCTGCTCTGACGCATCTGCTGTTAATAACGCCTACTAGATTTATATTCACTCTTTGCATTTGCTTCTTGATGATGTCCAGTTTTCCAATGCTCATCCCTGGCTCTACCCCAGTCACTTAAATGATGCTGGCTAATCCAGGGGGTCCACAATAGTGCACCATTTTTAAAGCATATACTTTTTTTTTTTTTTTTAGCTCTTTTGTTGCAAACATTGTATTTACAGGAACACATTTGGAGATGAATTATAAGTGTTTTATCATGTTCAACAATAAATCATAGAGGTAAATGGCTTTATTTAACTGTACTGCAGGTGGGGGCACTTGCCAATGGTCTAGTCTGCTGTACCCCAACTCCAGCCTTTCACATATAAAAAGGCAGGTAGAGTGCAAGTCAATTGTTTTTAGATGTAAACTCATTTCTATTATACATACCACTGTTTTAATCAGAAATAACATTATACCTTACAGCTTTGCATCAGTTATCCTCTTAGGGTAAATACACATAGCATATGTCAAAATGCCATCCAAAATCTGATGGTCGGTTTTCGGATTTGCCGTTGGCTCCTTACATTTGATGTACAGGACCGACAGCAATTCTAAATTGGATCTGGCGGAATATGCAAACTTTGTTTTTTTATTCCGCCAGATCCTAAACCCAACGGTAAATAATCCCAACGGTAAATAATCCCAGCAAAACCACAGCATTATATGTCTAATTGTCTCTGCCTAGTTTAAATGGTACGTCTTTTCTGCTGAACAGTAGTGTTGAGCGATTATTATCGACAAAGTTGAAATCGGCCGGTTTTTATGTTGATCGGATTTTTTAGTTTCACCGAAAATTTAGGTGAAAATCTGTGCATATTATTAATATCGCGCGATTTTCAGCGTTTCCCTGTCATTTTGGCGGCCAGCAAATTCAGCTTAAGAATAGAGCAGGGTGAGCTGTGTGTGCGAGTCATGACTGGGAGTGTATGGTTGCGATTGGCTGGAAAAAATCACAGGGCCCTGGGTTTTACATAGAACAGCCCTTTCCCTGTTCATGTTCAGTGTGTTTCACTGTCTCTTTAGGGTAGGACGTGCTTCGGTCTCTGTCCATACAGCTCAGCAAAAAGCTCGCGAAATTGTTCTATTTGTTCACACAGACAGTTTGCTTTTTAGACTGTGAAAATTTTGAACTTAGGTAGATTAGAGATTTGCAGATTTAGGTACTTAGGCTGAGAAAAATTTAATGGAGATCTAGCCCTGTAAAGTTACAGGGGGGGAGGGAGTGGTGGGGGGGGGGGCAAACACAGACAAGCCTCTTTAAAGGATATGGATATTGTGCAGCCCCGAGTTTGTTTAGGGCATTGCATCAATGGTTTATATTAACAGTTTTTTCCCGTTGAAATATTACTTGTATGTTGGGCAGCTGACTTAATTAGGATACGATCTTTTTTAGTAACTGCAGGTTTATTTGTTAGGTGCAAAAACTCCACTTTTATTTTCCATATACATTTCTGATTGTTTTTTTTTGCCCAGTCCAGCTTTGTTGATAGAGGCACCTTGCACTTAAAATTTTAATACAGCAATTTTGTCGTCCCGAGGTTTTTATTTTTAGGTGCAAAAATACCATTTATTATCCGTTTTACATTTCAGATATGTGTTTATTACTTTTGCACAGTCAGCTTTGTTGATAGAGGCACCTTGCACTTAAATTTGAATACAGCAATTTTGTCTCACCGCAGTTGTATTTTAGGTGCAAAAAATCACAGTTTTATTATCCGTATACATTTCAGATAGGTGTTTTTTTCACTTTGCCCAGTCCAGCTTTGTTGATAGAGGCACCTTGCACTTAAATTTGAATACAGCAATTGTGTACCGCAGGTGTATTTTTAGGTGCAAAAAATACGTTTATTATCTTATTTTCGATAGTGTTTTTTCATTTGGCAGTCCAGCTTGTGATAGAGGCACTTGCACTTATTGAATAAGCATTGTCGTCACGCGGTGTATTTTTAGTGCAAAAATACCGTTTATTATCGTATACATTTCGTGTGTTTTTCACTTTGCACGTCAGCTTTGTGATGGGAACTTGCACTTAAATTTGATCGCAATTTGTTGATTTTAGGTTTTTTTTTTTTTTTTTTTTTTTTTTTTTTTTTTTTTTTTTTTTTTTTTTTTTTTTTTTTTCAGATAGCTGTGATTTGCGTCTTTTAATAAGAGACTTTCCAAAACTCTTCCATTACCTTCTCAATTTTTATCTTTCTGAACATGGAGCGAAATGCAGGGGTAAGCGAGCGAAGAGGGGGGTAGGACATGGAGGGCGAGGTCCGCGAGACGGTGCTCCGTCCGTGCTGGCTGATACACGCATGCCAGCGGATCGTCGGTTGCAGGACCGTCAGGCCTGTCATCGCTGGGTCAGGGCCTTGGAATCTCAGTAACGAACAGCGTCGCCAATCTGTTCTTCAGTGGTTAATGCAACCTGCATCCAGCAGTCTTACCTCCTCGTCCTCTCAGTCACGGCCACAATGTCGTCATCAGCATCGTCAGCATCGTCCAACATGAAGCGAAGGCAGCCCAAATGTCAACTCGTGTACCCACCACTGTGGATAATCCATTTTCTGAAGACCTCTTTGATGACAAAATGCCGTTGGGGTCAGAAGGCATGTTAAAAGATCAAGAGGCCAAAGAGGATGATTTTGTCTGCTCTGACGCCAAGATAATGATGCCATCAGAGGAGGAGAAGGAAGCCGGTCAATCGGCAAAAATCCCGGGCGGTCGGCAACACTTGCAGTCCTCTTGCTTGTAGCCGCAGATCCTAGATGCAGAATGTCAGGACGACAAGCTCACATGTGTTGATGATGAATGACTTTGGGATCATGT